>JALPQI010001973.1:0-112271 GCA_025490895.1 Thaumatotibia leucotreta
TTTATTGAATTTATAGACATATTTTTCGAATAAATGTATATATTTAGCAAGAGCAGGTTCAAAAAATGGCAAATATTTTTAGTAGGTAAATTAGAGTACCTAAGTACTCTAATATTTAAATATATGCCTAATATAAAAGTATAATTTCCTAAAAATAATAATACAAAAATAAACATCATAGATACAGTACCTACCTATTGTATACATCAAGCATCAACTTCCTCGCATAACAAGGTTTCTTATAATCGTCTTTTTGGATATTAAATAGTATTATGTACAATTATATGTCAAAGCTATCAATTTTATCATAGCGATCGCAATGTATATGCATTAATTCATTTTTAACGATTTTCACTTTCAAATCTGTACTGGGCTCTTGATGAAAAACGAAAGGATCTGAATCATCTACATTCTACATTATATAATGTATATAAATAGTAAAATTTCTATATTTAGTTATTTTAATGACCTATAAATATGTAAAGTAGGCATAGCGACCCACATTAGAAAGTGTTTTGACGTAGTAAGTGTAATAAACTGGCTGCGATAAGACGTGGACATCTCCGTCTCTGCGCGGTGACATCACGCGTACTGTTCACGTGTGCTGTACGATAAGGACATCGTATCGTAGGCAACGTGTAGGTAGCCACACTACTCGCATTAGAACAGTGTGCTTACCGTGAGCTGCATCGCGTTATTAACGCGGACTTATTTTTTATCCCTCCTGCTTACTCTCACGATAACTCATGGTACCTTACCTACGGTACGGCTACTGTACTGACTCAGTAGCGTAGCGCTGTTTGCTCACACTTTTCAGTGCCACAAAAACGTTTCATGCGCAAGCGACTGAGCGTTAGCGATTGGCTGCTCATTAATTAATACATATAAAAAACTATGCAGGTTCGGTCGTTAGTTTTAAACAGCAGTTCTGAGCTTCTGAGATACGGCTTCAATTCGCCAATATCATAGGTACTTAATATTAGGTACATATTTGAATGGACAAAAAGCGTATTGGTTAAGGTCAGTGTAGGTAAGTCAGTGGGTAGGTATATTTTATTTGTAAGGAAAGTCCGTCATGTGCGTCTTAAACCTATTGTTGAGTTAGTGTGGATATTAGTTGGTAGACGGACTTTCCTGATAGACGGTCTTACTTATCCGCATTGACCTTATTTTTAATTTAGCGCACAACGCCTACTTGTCACATTTTATTTTATTTTTTCAAGTAATTCTAGTAAATCCTAATATATTTTAACTCATAACTCTCATTAATGCAATAATTATTTCTAGCTTATACCAAGTAAAATGATTTGACGACATTTTGAGTCGACTTATAAGCATTATTATGAAATTAATGCCATGCCCTTGCCAAAACAAAAATTATTCTCAAAATCAATAATAAAAGCCTATTGTTTGCCTCGGCGTCACGAGTGTAAGACACGTGGGGCACACATTCGGCGCCCATCCCACGTGAAGTAGCATGAATGCGTCGCGAATGAGCCACAATAAACCGAACAATCGCTTTAATACAGCCGTATCAATGTGCGATCATTGCAGAAACATACCTATTCGTCACGAGACACGTCACGTGGTACGTAGGTACACTAGGTAGGTCGCTTCTTTGACTCGTGAGCGAGAGAATTGGAAGATCTTCCGCGAATATCGAAAGTCATGAAAATTTGTCTTCACCACGAGCATTTTTAAAAAAGTTTGTACATTTGGATCTTAGGCTGATAGAGTCAATCAAGAGCAAGAGAGGAGCAAGATCCACTCCCAAAATGTCCCAAAACGTTTGTATGAAACCTTCCTTTTTTGTTACCAGATTCCTATAAGTACGTACATTTTTGGTACCTAACAAAAAAGAAACGTTTCATACAAACATTTTGGGACATTTTGGCAAGTGTGGTGGATCTTGCTCAGCATCATTGACTCTACCAGCCTACCAATTTTTTTCAATATCGAAGACGTGATCCAAAAGTTTTTTTTTGAGAATTGCACACCTTCTTCTACTGCATTATCACCGTTTACCCATAACTCGGAAGTATCCTTTAGGAGCTGTTCTAACGAAAGTAAATAAGGCTGATGATATATGTATGGACCTTTAGGTAAATTTGCGATAAAATACAGAAATCTAAAAGTAAAAACCTTTAGCTGTTTTGCATAAACTAACTTTCGGGGCGTTATTTTTCCGAACTGGTGTCGGTTTAAGTAATACACTAATTTCAATATTTTTTAAAAGACACCTAAAATGGTTCTTAAAAGCTCCTATTCTATTTATTTATCATATTTCTTTATATATTATCATATTTATCATATTAAATAACTGTTCTTAAATAATATCAGAAACATTGCGACTGATTTTGTGCCAGTATCTTTCTAAATATTAAGTATGTACCTAAAGCACAACACGAACAGCTTCTTAGAACGTTGCTGCCATATTGTATATTTTCCAGCGCCATCACGCGGCGGTAATGACTAGTACACATTTACACAAGTACCAGTCGGATGCATTTAGCGTGGCGACAGTCAACGGCCCTAGCAAGTGTGTCAGGGCCCGGGCGGCACGTGACTGCGCCGCACGTGGGCCGCAGCTCAACCGCATGTACGGGGAAACTCACCGCGCCTCGATGTGGTTCCTTTTACCTTGTTTCATGTCAGTGCATTTACAAGAAATGTAGTAGAAAATAGAAATAGTTTGATATTAAAGTTGTACATCAATAGGTACCTACTTACTTATCTTTGGTATATTTATCCTGTGCGCCAGTAGAATATAAAAAAGTAAACAAACCTAAAAACTTGCATTATTTCATAATAACGCATTTTCAGACTACAATCGGGGTCTTATAACGAACTTAACACTTTAAAACCTTGAGTTCAGATACAATTTTTGTTAAAATTATTAATATTTAATCATTTTTACTTTTAGGGACACCTAATCAGCATGAAATTAAAAAAAAACTTAATTGCAGTCAGCTTTGTACGTAGGATGCCCTGAAAATTTCGGGAATTTAATACTTAGGAACGTATATTTGACATGTGTTATACTATACCTCTTTCTTACAAGCATAGTCTCATTATTCGAAAACACTGGCCACTTAGAAAAAAAAAAACAATGTCCGATTTTCAATTGTTTTTTAAAGTCGTTGAGTCGCTGGTGAAAATGGAGCTGTCCCGCGAAAGTTTTAGAGCAATGATTTATTATGACTTTAAAAGTGGATTAACACAACAACAATGTGGAGACCGATTAACTATTGCTTTTAGTAGTGAAGCATCTTCAAAGATGACCATATACAGGTGGTATTCGGAATTCCAACGTGGCCGTGTGTCTCTTGCGGATGACGTACGTGAGGGTCGACCGAAAACGGCCGTTACCGATCAAAACATCGATGTTGTTCGCCAACTGATAAAGGAAGATAGGCATGTTACATATCGGGAGATTCAGGAGACTTTAGGCATTGGAATGAGTCAGGTACAAGTTATTTTACAACAAGAGTTGGGCGTGCGGAAGTTATTTTCCCGGTGGATTCCTCACTTGTTATCTGACGACCAGAAAACGGTACGTGTCAATTGGTGCCGCAAAACTTTAAAAAGATTTAATGGAGGAAGCTCAAATGCCGTTTTTAGTATTGTGTCAGGTGACGAATCATGGATTTACGCATATGAGCCTGAATCGAAAAACCAATCTCGAGTTTGGGTTTACGAAGACGAACCGAAGCCGACAAAAGTTGTTCGTTCTCGCAGCACGATCAAAAAAATGGTAGCCACGTTTGTCTCCAAATCGGGTCACGTGGCGACTATCGCTCTTGAAGATCGAAGAACTGTCAATGCCGATTGGTATATAGGCGTTTGTTTACCGATTGTTTTTGCTGAACTGCGAAAAACTAACCCTAACCGCCGTATTATACTACACCATGATAATGCCAGCCCTCACACCGCTCAGAAAACAGACGACTATCTGAAGGGCGAAAACGTCGAATTACTGGACCATCCTCCGTACAGCCCCGACCTAAGTCCCAACGATTTTTTTACTTTCCCGAAAATAAAGAATCGGTTGCGTGGTCAGCGTTTTCAGACCGCGGAAGAAGCAGTCGACGCTTATAAAATGGCCATTTTGTCAACCCCCACTTCAGACTTCAATAACTGTTTTAAAAACTGGTTTCAGATAATGAAAAAGTGTATTAAACACAAAGGAGAATACTTTGAAAAACAATAAAAGTACTTTTATTTCATTAAAATGCGTATTTTTTCCGATTCCCGAAACTTTCAGGGCAACCTACGTAACGATAGTTAAGTACAATATCTTTAGGAATTTTAACTCGATCGGCGTTTTTATATTTTAATATGGCTTATATTTAGTAAAATGTGTTCATTGAAAAAAATGGAAAATATTTAGCCAAACCCAAGTTATTATCGAAATTTAGTGCTTAATACCTAGTCGTTACAAAGCTGACTGAAATTAAGGTTTTTTAACTTCACTCTAATTGTCATGTTTCACGATATGTGTCAAAGACAACAAATTATATGGAAAGTGAGCCACATTCAAAGTAACTATCACACAATTACCTACAATGGAAAAGCATTTGAAAATATACCTATATCAAGAACAACCACTTCCTCGAGTGTTCAATGTCAATGCATTATGGAAAGGGCATTTTATTTTCAAATGACCAATCGTCTCACAATTGAATAAGCAAGCATGTAGATACTGCGATAATACTTCACTATCATCGGGAAAACTACTTACCTTGGCCGCACACGCACGATTTCCGCACGTTTCTGAATCGGGCATGCCGATTCGGAAATCCGAAGATGTATTTTTTATAGTAATGTATAGATAGTTCCCGAACGGAAAAAAACCTAACGGTCGTTCCGTGCCACAACCAGACAAACGGACAGAAAAGAAACCGTCGTCATTCCGAACGCAGTCTTTGCATATATTTTGTATCGCTAGCCACACTAGAACGAAATTTTCCGTTCGGAATTGACGAGTGCCTCATTTTTATGATATTGATTTTACTGACTACCTATCAACAACATGGGTTACACCGAAAATTAATGGGTACCTATACCAAATAACGTACTTTCTTATTTTACTTGTCGTTAAACGCTAGTAAAAGTGCAATTATAACTATTAAAAGCAGTTCCTCATCGTTTGTGTCTGTACAGTCGCCATGCCATTTAGTGCCACATAGCGATAGAGGCGTGTTCAGATATTTTTGAGTGTTCTGGACCCTACGGTATAACAAATGAAGACTGTGCGTGTTCTCTCAAAGACCGTCGCTCAAGAACTGGCAGATAGCAGGTTTCCGAATCGGTTCTTTCGATTCGTAAACCTAATGCGGAAATCGTGAGTGTGCGGCCAGATTTATTGGTTTAGAGTCGAAAATTACGAAACTTTAGTTAGGCACCCAAGTCTATCTCGGAATATGGGAGTCTACTAATTTTGTGAAAACTTACCAGTAAGCAGTAAAAAAACGTTGTCCCCCCATCTAACTTTTGACATAGGTACATAAAATTATTTCGAAATCGGCCCAGCAGTTTTTGAATAACTACGGAACTCTACACTGAGCATGGCCAGACATACTCTTGGCCGGTTTGAAACTAGTAGGTAGTTATGTAAGTAAGTGTAAATACAAGACACGTGACAGTTTTTTTTGGTTAATAAATAAGGTTTTCACCAGTAGCTGTACCATGATACACAACAACATCAAGTATCGCTAGGTTTTGCTTTATACGGAAGCAAGCCATCACGCACGCTCCAATAAATAAGTGCGAGCGCGATAGAATGATTTACGTATCGAGTAAAATCTAACGTATGACTTACTTGACAACTCATGGTACAGCTACAGCTGTGCGTAACTGCGTATATTTTATGTTACCTAACTATTGTTCGCAACTAATTACAATATGAAACAGCTACATCATGCTAAAATTCATGAATTTCATATGGTATTATAAAATTTTGTTTTTTATTTAGCATAAGCGTGTTTTCTATTGTGAGATGAGATACTTATCACGAGTTAAAGATGTTAAATTAGACGTTCTTACTAGTGAAGTTTCAAGTAAACGTACCGCATTGTCAATTTCCATAAGGGTGATTTTTTCTACATATATTGATGTAAATAACCAAGTCCAAGCATCCTTAGAGCCTGTTCACACTAGCGATTCCCTTGGGCGATTTCTATATAAAATTACACGTGTCGTTTTGATTAACAATGCAATTACTTATTGCAGTAAAGCGTGTTCGAAAATCACTTGTTGATGTTATAGGTATTTAAATAATGTAAGTATACATAATAAAACAAGATTCTACTTAATACATCACACATCACATCATCAGCGTCTCTGAGTCCACTACTGGACGCAGGACTCTCTAATTAACTATGCGTATGGACGCATTAGGAGGTAGATAGGTACCTCCCAATATTGTAATACATGATAATAAAATTTTATTATAAATTTAAATATTAGATATCAAATATCATATAATTCATATACCACAGAAAAAATACCGAAGTTTACCAACACGCCGGAGTTGGGTTTCGAACCCACGTCCTCAGCTTTCACGGCTATGCCTAAACCACTCGGCCACTCCACATTTACCTTTGCAGGCACTTTGCGTAGCTAATGCACATTTACAATATTAGAGCTGCAATGCATCTAGGTAATTCTAGAGGTGGCGAGCACGATAGTTGTTCAACTTATGTTAAGATTGAATTAAATTTTTCAACACACTTGCTCGTAACGTAGGTATTATTGAACCGCTATTAGGCTCATAATCCAAGATTTTAAACACGCGTGCTTTTTCTTTACGTTATTGTTCTAGTGCGGTAATAACATAACCCGACCAAGTATGTTTGCAAACATTTGCAAGCATTATGTCGTGTAGGTGAAGCATTCGAATTTAGTCAGATTATGTTTATTTTTTAAATTGACCAAAGAGTTGACATGTGGCAGAAATAGCGGAATCCAGAATATTATTTCAAAATACTGTAAATTTTCGCAAATAAATAAATAAAATATTTAAATTGTGCACCCAAATTACCAAGTAATTATATTAAATGTAAATTTATCGTAATTTTATTTTATGATATCGTTATTGATTCGCAGTTTTTTTTATATTGGCTGTTTGTCCTTAGGATCGCTGCCTTACAAATTTGCGCGCGTTTAAAAATTCCTTAGATATGCGCGCGCCGTTTTAAAGTTCGTATTTATTTTGTTATTCGGAGTGGAGTGAATTTCAAATGTTTGTTGCGTTTATAAATGTTGATGTGTTTACTGTTATTAGCATTACTTTTGTGTGAATTGTGAACCAAGTAATGAACAAGAATAAAATGAAAAGGTTAAATGTAACTTTGGGATAGTACCTACCTACTAAGTAAGTAGGTAGTAATTACCTAGCAACAAAGGTTAGTAAGTGTTACTAAAAGTTGGTTATTCCTCGCAAGTGTGTTGAAAAACGTCGTATGAAACTCGTGTGCATTGATCATTATACTCTCTGCTATCTTATGCGCGCTCGCTGCCTCGAGTATAATGATCAACTTAGCACACTTGTATCATAATGTACTATTTCTGCATGTCGCTCGTGTTACAACCATATATTATTGGTGTGACGAGCGAGAGGGATAAAACATAAATTAAGTCGACAATAACTTATGCGTATGCGGCCAACTCATTTTAAGGACAGGCGACTCTTTAAGGCTGCGTTTCCACCAGAGATCACACCTCGCTCGAGTCATTAATAGGTGTCATTTGTAAGGAAACACATCCTCGCACATCTCTGGTGGAAACGCAGCCTAATACCTACTAAAATTAGATCATGGTATCATTTAACGTAGAGCGTATAGGTACACAAGAGCGAATCTCAGTCAATGAATTTGGACAGATGTAGGCAAGTATTTAATGCATAATTCTTTTCCTTCGGCTGTTTACGGAAACGTCCGATTTCATATTACTATCACAAATGAGCTTCAGTATCTATTTCACTAAAGCTAATTGAGACAGAAAGATAAATACCTATAGGCCGTACCGTGGTATAAATACCGTGACAATAGGTACGTAGGCATAAAATTACGCACTATAACTGTATATGAGCATACAAATTAAAGACGTGTATCGTTTTTCTCAGCGTTTTCAAATGTGTTTTTTTCAAACAGTGTACCTCCGATATATGTATATACAGCGAATCAATTTAATTTTGCTGCAATTCTCTGATTTCAGTTTTAATGAGTAGCTAGTTAAGTGAGTGGCAGTACAATAAAATGTTACAACTTTATAAAATAGTGGCATTATAAACAATCGCCTTGAGATTTATAAGAGCGGTTACAATGGTCAAAAATATCTGAACATGTACTTTACGCCATGACAATAGAGGCCTGCTCAGATATATGTGAGCACTTTGGCCACTCTGTTATATCTGATGGGGACTGTAATATAAAAATGAGAAGCGTTTAGGTATCATACAATATATTCTGACCTTGCCGGCGCAAAACAAAATCCGAGGCCAAACAATAATATACCAATCCATATCCTGAACCCGTGCGCCACAACGTGGAATAATACATACATTTTATGGCACTTGTGTCATAATAATATAAGCTCGTATGTAGGTTCCTACGTACAGCATACGTGGGAACCGGCGTGCGCGTGGTAAGGCATGTGCACCGCCGCGCCGGAATCAACGCGCCCGCAACGTGACGAATGTAGGGCTGACAAATTTTACACTACATACTATAAAACTAATTATACTTCGCTCTATGAGGTTGGCAATACACCAAAATCACCAGTGCTAGTTGGCCTGGCGAAATTCAAACACGTTTACATACGTGTGCCGTTGTTTAGGATTTGGACACTTTGCGGTAAATGTCTTGTTGGTGTAGGTACTGTTTGGTGAGTAGTGAAGAAATATTACCTGCAGAGTTTAACAGTACGGTACAAACAATTTAATGTTGAATGATTTTGTTTGTATATGTACGGATATTTTAATGCATTTTCCTACAGCAGTAAATAAATAAATTAGGTTGCTACTTCCTAGTCACCTACGAAGTAGACATTTAGAGCCCTGTTTCACAATCGAATATAGGGGAGACCAGGTATAAAAGTAACGCGGGATGAACGTAACAAATTCATTTAAAAATTTTCTACGACATCTATCCGAACGTCCTTCAGGGCATTAGATGCCATTTCGATTCCCCCCTAACCTCAGTTACACCCACAGTGCTGTGACGGCAGGTTATGCGTGTAGTGCTATGGTCCCAGAAAAATGCGTCAAAAGTAAGTTTTTAACGATTTTTTCAATCTTAGCTAGATTTTTCATGGTAAACGCTATAGCTTGCGTTTTTGATGTGTGTTGTAAAGTCACTAATCATTTACAGTTTGAGGTTTGCAAATCAATGTTTTAATGATGCTTTTTATGTTTTTTTGCTACGTGTTTGTGGGATTCTGGAAATTCGATACGCAGGGATGATTGAAACAACTTGTTACTTTCATCCCGATTTCCAAATTGGAGGCTCATTGGTACACCTATGTGCTAGCGTTTATTAAATAACTCATATACTTAGTGCCTTTTTGTTACATAATGTCTAATATACACAAAATAATAACAGACAGAAGTCCACCAAAATAGAAATTATAGCTTTAGCTGCAGTTGAGGTGATCCTTTTTTTAAATGCCCTACAGGAACGCAGCAAAGACATAGACGTACCAACTGGCTCACATTACTTTATATATACATGTAAAGTAAAGGAAAGCTTTACTTGAAAGAGCAGCGGCACTACCCAAGGCGGGATTTGTTTCTGGAAACAAATATTCACTGTCAATGAGGAGTAAAACACATTTTTTTTATCATATTAGGTACATTGTATGATTGATTAGCTTAGTAGTATACTCAGAAATAAGGACAATGCAGGAAGCATTTAATTCCTTGGATTACATCTAAGCATTTGTTTATATGCCATTTAGAATAAGACAGAAAGTTGACTGCTCTCACGTCACTCATATATCCTATAGGTATAAATTAATTTCGCCTCATATAATGCCTAATGTTAATTACATTCATTCATTGTTAATGTTCGTCTTTGAGATAGTGATATTGTAAGACCATTGATTATTTAAAAATACTAATTACACATAATTACATTGATTATTTTATAGTTATTTACTTTGTTTCTATTCACCCTATGCACTGTTACAACCAGCCCTGGGGGTAGGGATAATTGCAACAAATTCCATCCTTCACTGTGAGCCATTTTTCTGTGAAACTATTCGATGTATGAAGTTTATTTTGGTACCAAAAGATACATGAAATATGTGTCTATTGCACATAAAGATGCAAAGTTTGATAACTGCTACCAAAAAAATATAAAAAATCAAAAACTGAAAATTGTTACGTTCATACCTGGTCTCCCCTATCGGTCAGATAAAATTATCAATATTCTTTTCCTCAGGCATACATCTTTTTACATCTTTTTAGGGTTTACGTATCCAAATGGTAAAAATGGGATCCTAATATTGGAAAGACTTCGCCGTCTGTCCGTCCGTCGATCTGGCACCAAAAATCTGTATCTCAAAAAACGCAATGACTTGGTATATTGACGGTTGAAATTATATATTTCTGATGCCGTTCGAAGCTCGCATACGAAGTACAATATTATTTAATCATACAAATAAATTTGTATTCGCGATTAAATATTTGTTTATTCGCGAATTATTCGTTATGTTGAGAGTTCCTTCATAATCATAACATAATTGACAGGATAACGCGGTGTTTTCTTTGAAATTTCCGGAACATAAGACTATCTGTGGTGAAGTTTCGGCAAATTGTAATCGACCTGCTACGGATATTGTGGTAGGATTGGAACCGAGATAAAGTAATGTGAGAGTTAAATAGGACTCAGCTCAATATTTGAAATTTCACGTAATAAATAAAATTAGGTCGCTCAAGTGTACAGAAAATAATGGGAGTAGTTTTACTGAGCTTTTCTTCTCATTTGAGTCCAGTTTGAGGAATTTCTACCCTCGTGTTCGATAATCTGTAGGTACATCATAAATAAGTTACTTGCCAACGAGTTTCGTTGATATTACTGTGTAACGTAGAAAAAGGTGACATGCAGGGGATGTAAGAAATTAATTTAGACTCAGTGAGTAACACAACAGAACAATTTAATTAGCTTCACTTTGCTATCCAATTTGTTTGGATAAGACTTAAGCAAGTAATAAAGAAATTATCTTATGAGTTACGAGTATGGAATTCCAACGAGGAGAAATTTGTAGTTATTTTTTATGGAACTCATTATGGATATGGAATCATAATACCTACTTATTATTATGTTACTAGAAAAACGCGTTAAATGTACGTGCGCTGCGTTGATATTTTATTTTCTCGTCTTTTTTAATGCCATTATGTTTTTCAGATTATACGTTTACTTATATTTTAGAGGTACAAAGTTTTTTTCTTATGTATTATGCAATGGATTCCACACGACGGCCAACGGAGCAAAGGCAAACCAAAAAAGGAGATGGCGGGACGACTTGGACGGAACTACCAAGAACATTACGGAATGTAAAAGAGAGGGGAGGCTTTTGCCCAGCAGTGGGGCACACAATAGCAGTCTATTTGAAAAAAAAGTAGTATTCATATATTTATTTCATCACCACAGGCATCCCTATGGTGTAGCAAATGAAGCATAACGTGATGTTATACAATAGAAACTCCAAAGTCAGGTTCAAATTTTGTACACATGTCCAGATTATGGAACAGTGGCGGTATTCCAATTTACTTGTTGACAGCTGGTGACATCGAAAATTTGATTACTGCTCACATTTACCGGCATATGCACACAGCAAAAAAAAATCAACTTTCCTATTCCATAGAATTTTCGTGATGGAAAACATTATTGTTAGAGATATGACAGATTGAATTCACTTATTATTAGGTAATAATAACTTGTCACACTTCATTACAGCTATAACAATAATGTTTTCCATATTAATAGGTACCTACCTAATCTTCTCTGTTGAGTGGGACTTACTAATGATGACGCACCCAGATGAGATCAGTTACTGTTGCAGGTAGCTACATGTAGTTAATAGCACAATGTTGTAATGTGAATTGCTTCATCATCTAACTAATAGGCAGGCTGGTAGGCATAGCACATAGAATAGGCATCTTATATTCAATATGATGACGTAAGATAATAATTATCGACACGCCTGAAGCACCAAAAATATCCTTATTGACAACCTGCTGGAGGATATCTGTAATCCAGTGACGCTGCCTGCAAAGCTAGAGGTTCGGGTTCGGATCCATTTATCTCTTTGTATGACTTTCATAAAGATTTGGTCTATACCTATTCATGGATCTTAATTAAATATTATCGTCGGCACAACACTACTACACTCAATTAAACTATTGAGATTAGGTGCTGTGGGACTAATTAGGGCGATTTATAAACGATTGTCACACTATTTTTATTGATTGGGTACTATTCATTCCTAGTTACAAACATAGTATACAAACTTATTTTTGTAGATTTATTTGTACCGATATCATCAGATGTGACCGTATATCAGTTATATTTTAATGTATGAAAAATAGGTGCTTCTTTTTGTATGAGATAAGGAATATTAATCATATCAAAAAAAGTATCGTGCTGAGACGAATACTACTCGTACATACATCGCGCGTAACCTTTTGTTCATTATGTAATAGTTTGCTAGCATGAAAAGAAAAGGGACGTAAGATTAAAGAGTCGAATGTGAACACGTGCAGTTTTAACACAATGAATGCAGCTGTAGCCGTACCATGAGTAAAAGAGTGGAGAGTAAAGGTTACGTTAAAAGGTTACGAGTATACGCGATACGTAGTGCATTCCATCGCTCTCGCACTGATACATTGGAGCGAGCGCGATGGCCTGCTTTACTTATCGAGTATAACCTAACGTTACTTTGCAAGCAAAGTCATGGTACTGCTACGATTCTTTTACGGATTTAACTTAACCAGTTATAGGCGCCTATAGTAGAGGCATCGTAAGAAGTCGTTTTTGACGTTTGTTTGCACATGAAGTTCTGTAAATGTTGACAGTTGGTATAATGGAGCAAATGTCAAACTTCATTGTTGCCTGTACGGAATAGTGATGTTACTGCAATTTACCGATACGTCAATCGAAATAAATAAGTAAACCTTTTTTTATGGAGGTACGAATAATTGCTATAATAGTAGGTACGCACATATTTTCTAAAAGTTTGTCATGGTTTCGACAGGTCCTCGCGAGCCCGTGTGCCCGGTGGATACGCGGCTTTACAGACTGTGTGGAACCAGATAAATGTCAAAATTGTTATTCAATTCAATGTATTTATTCACATAAGCTAGTATTAATTTTTAAAATTGACCTGGGTCACGTTTTATAAAGTTACAATTTACAATTTCGCTGTTTGCCTCTCTAACGCAGGCACATATTGGCTAGAAAGAGAGGCAAACAGCGAAATTGTAACTTTATAAAACGCGACCCTGGCATTACATTTGGACATCGATTACCTACTGCTATTAATTGTTGACCCTTGATTTTTAATTTTGGACACTGTTTATGCTTCCGATTGGATATAGTTACTATATCTCGCTAACAGAGGTTGTGGTTGCTATATATAGAGGTCACGTCCACGTCCTATCCGTCCTATAAAACATCTTACCTAAATGCGATTTTACGTCATTATGACGTCACCGGCTCCAAAGTTTCGCCGCCTGCTAATGATTCTAAGTAAAATTACCAAACACTTTTTTAATTCGAATTACCTAACACTTTTTTAATTAAACTTTTTCAACGGCAAATACCAGGGTCGCGTTTTATAAAGTTACAATTTACAATTTCGCTGTTTGCCTCTCTTTCTAGCCAATAAGTGCGTGCGTTAGAGAAGCAAACAGCGAAATTGTAGATTGTAACTTTATAAAACGCGACCCAGATCTAACGCCCTTTCGCACTTGACTGAAAATTTTACGACGGTAGAATCGAGCGTTTCACAACACTATTGTGAGCTGTCAAAAACGACTTCTTACGATGCCGCTACTTTAGTCCTTATACTGATTCGTCCGTGGATTCGTGATTAAGTAGGTATCTGAATAAAATGCTTTCTTTATTGCACAAATGCACAACCTTTTCGATTATAATTCTATACTTACACAAATTTTGGGTTTTTTATATCGTAGCATTTATTATCTGACCGTGTGGTGACGGCAGTAAGAATACATTTGTCACCACCCCAACTCTTCCCGCGGGTGTCGTAAGAGTCGACTAAGGGATTAAAGTGTCACTGACCATACTTTGATACAAGATTGATGATGGGCAGTAGCGTCATCATAGTGGACACATTACTGCGATCGCCAATCCGTTTGCCCAGCGTGGCGATTATGGGCATTTACCTCCTAATGCGTCTATACGCATAGTATAGTTAATAGGAGAGACTTACGTCCAGCAGTGGACCGAGATAGGCTGATGAAGTGAAGTGATTTATTATCAGATACAATTTTATTTATATTGATGTCTCAATTTTCAGTACAAAACGACATTCAGAGGTGTGTATGTGTAGGTGCTGAATTATTGAGACTATCAAATAAAATACGAATATTTCCAATAATATACACAATACATTATTCACTATGTCTGGGTATGTTATAATACTAATAATTTATAAATAATTTATAGTGTAAGTCGGCAATAAGCAAACATTGTGACAATTTCAATATTTCACCACGCGGCGTTCTCGGGCAGCGTGCTACCCAACGTGACACCAGTCTGGCACGTTCGCATTTGTTGTTTTACACACCATCAAAGATTTACGACATTGTAAGCATCGATAAAATGGACGTCTATGAGATAATTAATAGCGTGGCAACAATAGACAAGGCAGGCGTCTCCGGAAAATGGACAATGGGGTTTGTGATTCTTACAAAAAATAAACTAAGTACATATGTTCTTCATGAGGACATCAAAAAAATATCTGAAGTTCGCGAAATGTTATATTGCCGACGGGGGCGTACATCTAAAGGTGCATTCAGACCAAAAGAGCATTCGCTGTTCTATCCCCCGCTCTACGAAATCAACCAATCACGTTTTGTGTGATGATCGAATTTCGTAGAGTGGCGGGTGAGAATAGCGAATGTTCGTTTGGTCGGAATGCACCTTAACTTAGAATGAATCGATTGATTCTACAATAGAATCCAGAATGAAGTAAGGGATTCTAAAATGTATTCTTCATTGGAAATGTGGGATATGAGGGATTTATAGGTAATGTTCCTGAAGAGCTTGTAGTTTACACACCATATTAATATTATTTATATTAATATTCATCTTCTTATACTGGCAATGAAATTTCATTGATTAGAAAAGATAAATTTTGATCCCTTAAATAATACAGTGAAGAAAAATTGCTTTATCAGATGTAGAAAGTAATACCTACTTAATTTACACAAGCAGACGGCGTGTGCTGGCCATTTTGTTACACTCCTGTATTATGATTTTAATTTTATGTTAACAATTTATCATTCACCGTATACTGTAACGTTTAACATATAAACTCACATTTAATTAGTAGACGTAGTTAGTAGTATCATGACGGTGAATGCGTAGGTATCGTGCATGTCCACAGCAAAGTATATAAACGAGTGTTGACTTGCGTACACGTAGGTACATAATAATGATAACGAGCCTTTGCTGGCAAACGTTACGTTAAACGTTGGCATCCTTTGATACTAAAGTAACATAAATACTTCAATACTAGTTTTAGCGTTTTTAGGAATCTAAGACAATTTACTAAAAGTAAAAGCCACCACATAAAACAAAATAAAGCTCCAGGGGCTCATTCAAAATTTTTCCCCAGTTTCCTAAACTCAGCAAATAAGCATGATATAAGTTTAGTTTTTTTCTGCTACTTACCTAATTAATCTTGTGATTATACAGAATCTGACTAGTTCACCAACTAACTAGGTAATGGTACTTAATACATTACTACCTACAATTCCTAAAAGGCCATCCAACTTCTGCTAACTTCGGTCTGACGTCATAGTTTTCATGAAAAAACAAGAGTCAAAATGATAGGATATTCTTAATGTTGTCTGATTTATGACAGTTTGCTCAAAGGAAGTTTATTTATAGGTACGTCATAATATTTCCTATTTTTCCAGCTCAGGGGAAAAGGATTCTACCTTGCGCTTATTCGATTTGAGGGGTTCCCTCACAATAAGATGTTTAAAAATAACGGGATGAGAGTTTAACTAGTTATGGCAAGTTACCTATTTGAAATAAAAAAAATATACAAATTGGTCTAGAAACGACGGAACCCCGAGGAACCAAGCATAAAAATTCATTCGAGTCGAAAACCTCGGCGAATTGTCATTTTAAAATCGGCTAAAATCATTAGATTTACATAACAGAATTATAAAAAAATTTGGAGTCATAGAGTACCTACTAAAAAGTAGATAGGCGCTATTTTTAATGAATTAACTTCAGTTAATGAAGATTAAGACTACTACCTATGATGAGAAATTAGTTACACCGACTAACATTTACGGCCGCATTAAAATGACGGTAAGGATACGTGTTATGTATATAAACACAGTGTTGATATCTACATCGATTATGTTATTTCGACTCGGTACGGCAGAACAGAAAATAAAAATGACGTAGTAAGGACACGGGAAGCACGTATCAGTCGCGGAATTCCGCGTTCATGACACGTGGTAACACCTCACGTGGAATTGCACGCTGCAGGCGCTTGTGCGAGTGTCAGCTATAGTTTGCTCTCTTCTAACATATCCTCGGCTGGAACATGTTTGACTCGATATCATGCCCCATATCTACATTTATATTTATATTATATTTATATTTAAAATGGTAAAAATGCCAGTTAAATACATAGGTATACTATTCTAAAGTAGTTATTAACAAAAATAACAAGAAAGGATAATTTAAAAATAAATAAATAAATAGTTATCACGCAAGCACTGATGGAGATATTAGGTACTCTAGTCAAGTAGAGGAAAGATTGGGTAGGGCTGCGCCATCGTTTAAGCCAAAGAAGTTTTGAAGAAGTTATATATACGAGTATATACTATATACCATTATATACTATATAGTATATACTATTCTTATTTAGGACAGTAGGTATATGGTTATAAAAGGTTCAAAAGAAAAACGTCGCAGGATGAAATAGAATATTATGAAGTCACATAAGCGATCATAATATAAGATCATAGACGTAGGCGTTATAAAATAGACTACACAATTTGGCATTCTAATAGATTCATAATGGAAAGTCTTGATGAAGATAAAACGTAAAGAAAGATGATTAGGACAAGAAAATTAGATTTTTTCCAGGAATTCATTCCTAGCAGACTGGAAATAAGTTTAGTGTCTTAATTTAGTCCTACATGTGGAAAATCCGAATTCGCACGTTACCAAGTGTTGAGTTTAACTTTTTAGAGCCAAGTAACTCTCAAATTATCGTTTATTTTCAGCTTGTAGAGCTAAAACGGCAGGTACGTTGGATGGAAAACTTATTCAGGTAAGTACCTATTAACGCCATGTCGAAACAGAAGGTTAATCTTCAAATTTGGTTTGGTAGCCAAAATAAAACTCATTAAAAACATTTTTTACCTTCTCGAGCTATTATTTCCGAAAATAATCGGTTTATCAAAAACCATCAGTCTTTTCCAAATAGGTATTCTTACCTATCGAATGATATGTAGCAGTTTAGGGCTGAAACGAAAAATAAGATTATCCCGCACATTAACACTTTAGTTTACACGTGTACCCTGAAAAAACATATTTTTCCACTTTTCATTTTACTTCATTTGCCTACAGGCGTGAGTCGTGAGTGATATGTATATTCGTACCTAATAATAGCTGCCTAGTGCTTCTAGTCGAATGATTTCTAGGAACTTGCTAGGAATTAATTCCACGAATCGTTTATTTCGGATATAATTTTCTTGTACCTACTAGATGTACTCGTATATCTATGGGGAAAACGAAACTATTCGAAAGAAATCGTTCTAAGTAATGTTTTAGCTTCATTATTTTATACTTAACGCCTTATATTATATATTATATTAAATTGATCCTGCTACTTTTTTTTTTTGAACCTTATGACCATGTTCCTAATCAGTCATAAACAGTAATATGTATTTTACATTGATGATAGCAAAACGAAGTGACAAACTACAACTACTACATATTTGCCATTAATTTCAAAGAAAGCTTGTCCTAGCTTTTATTCACGAAAGTGGCTATCTGTCTACTCATAGCGTTCAGTGACAAGATAAATAGGTAGGTACCTATACCTATGTAATGTAGTAACTATATTTCATCTCTCTACTTTTTACTATTAGTAAAGAAAGTTTAGATTGTAAATCTAAGTCAAATGAGATAATGTGTAATAGAAACTGTGCTGTCTAACTGTCTTAAGTACCGTCCCTAAAAATATATTGGTATGTACTAAATAGCTAAGAACACAATTATCTTTGCTCCAAGTGTGCATTGCGTTTAGCGAAACATTAGCACGTGACCGAGCACGTTTGGCTGCACGAAAGACGCGAACAGCATTAGCTGCATTACAGTCTGTCCCAGTATAGGTGCATTGTAATTTGTGACGTTTAGTGCATGTCTCATCTATGCACGTGGTGAAACACGTTGGACGGAGCGGCGACGGCTGACGTGCCTTCTGTCTGCCGATACCTTTTATCGCTAGATTAGATGAATGACGAGTGGGACGGGAAGTATGTAAATGTAAATCTTAGATATGATTAAAGCTCGTTTGATTTTTAGCGTATGGCGTATATAACTCTAGGATTATCAGTAGGTACTATCACACGCAGGCACACGCAGTGAGGGGCTTGAGGGGCAAGCCTTCGCGTCAGGCGTAATTTTTTCGTAGAAAATACTGCAAATATCCATATATCAAAAATATTTTCATATTTTAGGTTAACCTTTTGATTAGACGCAATTTAACAAAAGATTACTTTTTAATTATATAATTTTCTTAAATCAAATTTAAAAATATATTGTAGAGAATAAATTAGAACGTTAACAAAACCAAAACAAAACAAATATATAAGCGGTTGTTTTTTGTCTCTGCATATTTGATTTACCTAGGATGTTTTCGCATGCCTACGTATCTTTGGATTTGATTAAATAAAATTACTACCTTAAATTTCCAAAACAATTTCTTGTTAAAATCAATTTATCAATCAAACACATTTAAAATCTGTTGAGTTCGGAATGATTGTAGCTTATTCAATGAAAAATTACATTTCTCCCTGTGAACTTACACATAAAAAGACCTGAAATTTCCGACATTTTTTCACCCTATATAAGAACAACTATACTAACCTACTTCGCCAAAACCACCGAAAATAAACAGCCTTCATAAAACGTATTCGACAAAAAACTGAATTTATTGTTTTGTTACCTATGAATTATTATTTATACTGACAAAACAGTGGGTAAATTGTATTATGATACAAAACGGTAACCTCGTACATAATGTATAAGATACCACGTGTCCTCAGTGTTCTAGGCCACATTAACAAAACAATGCGTTATTAATAACGCATAATCGTAATGCCAATATATTGAATACGTTTAGCTTTTGTCTGTTACTGATTTTCCGGTTTCAGGAAGAATGAAATGACAACAAATAAAGCGCGCACCTATTTCGATCGAAACAGTATTAAGTTTTTTTTTAATATTTTTTGTTAAGGGTAGTTTAGTACCTAATAGTGAAATATTTTTTGTGGTTTTCAAATAAGAAATAAACTGTGATAATAAGTTTAGATATATACAGTGTGTTAACATGATGCAGGCTTTTATTTGAACCGAGGATTGAGATGCAGATTCTTAGCCAAACCATGTGCATTATTTGTTTAAAAATCCTAATTTTAAAAGTAATTATCTTTCTAAGAAAACTTAATTGAGAAGCAATGTACTTCAAAATAAATCTTTAATTGGCACTTGACAATAACAGATCGCAGCTACTCGCAACGTTTGACAACTAAGCAGTACACGCGTTACATTGATCGTTCGAACGAAATAAAAATAATTGTACAGTTAATTTAAATATTTGTCAACTCTTAATACTTGAAAACGATTGCCAGTAATGCGTATTATTACCCATTTTCGTAAAAGCCTGGGTCATGGTAACACACTGTATATCTACATTGTAGATCTCGAATACACCCATAGCAAAAAAGTACAAGAACTTTCCGTTATCCCTGTTGTGATCTAGATGTGCGATGTGTTAGGTTAGTTGGGCGGTTTTACGATGGGCTCACGTTAATTTCAATAAACATACGCTAACGCTTAAATTATAACAAAAGGCGTGTTAAAAAGCAGGTAAATAGATACCTGCAGCAAATATAAAATTGATTTAAATATGCATGTCATCGGTTCAATATGTAATTTGATTACTTTCAGATATTTTTTTTAATTATTAAAATAGATTTTTCACCACACTGCTCGTAAACGCAGTTTTTCCTTCAATTTCAGAGCGCAAAACTCTGTTTTAATCTCTAGAGGTTAAATTATTTTTTTTTTAATCTTCTGGATAGACTAAAGCAATAACATCAACATCCACCAATCCTGTCCATATGTTGCCTTTAGGATATGAGGATTCAGCACACGATATCGCGTGATGTTAGACATAGACACCCATGCTCTGGGCAACGTGACCGGCGACCTGCGGCAAACAACGTGTCAAGGAGCGGAAATGCAAATCGATCGGAAACTATTTCTTCTCCAGGTAACGTAGGGTATTTATATGTACAAATCGAGATCTTCAAGGTTCTGCGAGAGTTAACTAATGAAATCTGCACATGTTAAGCTTAATTGAGAGTTGAGACATATCGTGTAGCTCTATACATAAGTTTTTCATCTACTCTAATGTAAATATAAGTTATTACTTTTAGGGTTCCGTAGCCAAAATGGGAAAAACGGAACCCTTATAGATTCGTCATGTCCGTCTGTCCGTCTGTCACAGCCGATTTACTCGGAAACTATAAATGCTACGATAACGAAATTTGGTAAGGATACGTGTTGTATGAACCGCTACCTAATAATACCTATGATACTAAACTGTAAAAAAACCCGTCGGGGTGGGGGCCCTCCATACATGTAACTGAGGGACAGAAAATTTTTTTTAGTTGTAGGTATGAAGCGTGTGGGGTATTCATAGAAAGGTCTTTGAATTGAAAATGATATGAAGGTTTATAAATCTCATTTTTATTTTCATCTCTCTCATTTTATGTTTTCGAGATATCAGCTCTCAAAGTCTGAAAAATGTGTCCCTTCCCCCTATATTTTAAAAACTAAGCGATATAAAATTCTAAAAAAAATATATGTTATGCACATGAATAAACTCTATCAACGATTTTTGGTTTGAAAATTATCTCCTATAGTTTTTGAGGTAGGTTGATTTAACTGTATCGCGCGCGAGTCCTACTCGCACTTGGCCGGTTTTTTTATAACAACATGGTGCGTTTTCGTCTACTTTTGTATATTTAACTTTTTTAATTGAAGTTTTGTGAGATCTAATAATACCTATAAATATAATTAAACGGTTTAACTCACGTGTATTTAGTCAGCATTATCAAGCACTAAGCCCGTGTTAACGCGTGGCATGTAAGGTCGAGGTAATTGAATGTTTAGCAGTTTATGGCTCACTTTACGTTGGACGTGCTCAGTACATACAAAACAACCCATTTAACTTGAACCGCAAAGTGCTAAGCTAAACATTCAATTTCCTCGACTGCACTGATGATCGCCGCGCAATTCGCTGAACAAAAATAAAGTTTTGTATATTTCTTATGAACTGCTGTTGATGCCCCAAATAAAAAAAAACAGGTTAGGTTTTGATGGTTTTTACTAAAAAAATACCAGGTTAGGTTTTGTGGTCAGCCTCCGTAGCCTAGTTGGTAGTGACCCTGCCTACGAAGCTGGAGGTTCCGGGTTCGAATCCCGGCGAGGGCATTATTTGTGTATTTATTTATTACAAATATTTGTTCCTTGGTCATTGTTGTCTATGTATTTAGGTATCTATATGTATCCATCTATTATATATAATATACCTATCGTCGCCTGGTACCCACATCACAAGCCTTAATTTACCGTGGGACTTAGCTTACCGTGGGACTAGATCGATTTGTGTAAGATGTCCCAAGATATTTATTTATTTTATTTAAAAGTTCTTTTATTATAGACCTTATTTGTAATGTTCTCTCTATCCCGGTACAGGATTCGAATCCCACGGTAAACTCAAGTAATGCCTGTTGTAAGAGTAGGTACTCAATGACGATATATGTACATATTAGATAGATACAAGTACATACATTAATTATAAATAGAAACCAATATTTTTGTCTCATAATATGCCTTGACTGGGATTTGAACCCGAGACCTCCAGCTTCACAGGATCACTAACCAACTGAGCTATGGAGGCAGCCAACGTTCCTACTTATTCAATAAAAGTCACGGGACAACGTGTAGCGGTACCTAAAACCATCAAAGCGAGGCGCCGCACGTGCTTGCATCGGCATCGTAAGCCTAATTTACTTCCCTACACCGCTGAAGTCCGGCTTCCAAACACATCTCTAATCGGCTTATCCTCGCGTAACTCATATTGCATACACTATCTTATACGATATAGAGGATAGCACGTTTATACCAAAACGATGGCAAAAAGTAAACTGCGTTGCCGAGATATATAGCTATATATCTGGTGCTTTCTTCTTCTTGGTTAGGGACTTTGTTAGCCTCACTGCGACCGTTCCTTATGTATTCTGATCGCCGCATACTACAGCTCGCGGTCTAGTCTACAAATTAATTCAACTTACCTCGTCCTGGTGTAATATATTTATTAATACAGGCGCATAACTAGATTAACTTATGACCCATCTTGTAAGGATTTCCTTTGAAATTCTATACAGTTTGACAGGACCGTAAACCTTAAGGGAGTCGCAAATTAATCCACGTGACCGTATCTGCCCAGCGGCCCTACCGCGAAAAATGAAATTCGTAAATTTCGAGGATTTGTCTCTTCACTCTAATGACGCCTTCGTTGGAGTGACAGAGAAATATTCTCGAAATTTACGAACTTCGATTTTCGCGGTAGTAGGCCAGATCAAGTTGCGGGAAAGGTATTTCGACCGACTCCAAAATAGACAAATAAAAATTACTTGCCAGACAATTTCTCGAAAAGGATATATATTGTCTATTATTTTATAATCTGAATAAGCAGGTGTGAAAATATTAGGACTGTAGTAGGGGTACGAGTATGTAATTTCGTGAATCCATTTCTGAATATAGTTATACCATTCTCTGTAATATAAAATATAATATATGCGTAAAGAAATCGAAGTGTTGGGGTTACATGTCAGCTTAACTGTTTTGCATATTGATTAACATATTGCATGACAAATAATTTTCTTACATATAAGACAAAGACATTTTAGCGAAACTAAATAAAGGACGAGTCATTTCTTTCGTAAAATCTGATGATAATGTATTCATTCTTAAGACCAGCAATGTTATCCACGCTCTTTTGTTCGTTATAAAATATTTTGTTAAATTATGGAAAATACTATGCATGTACCTACATAATTGTAATATATTTTTAGGTTGTTATAAATGCGTCGTTGCAAATGACATGTGAGAGTATACGCTGCTTATAAAACTCTTGCATCTGATACGACGTCCACGTGACGTTTCTTTTGTTCCTTAAAGTTCACGTGTAACGTGATAATTATTTTTTATTATTTCCTCATTATAACAGTAGTAACGATTCAATTATAATCAAGTTATGCATCACGTGAGGGTATGTGTGACTGACATTAACATTTAAGAAAAAAGAACACATTAGGTATTTATTTTGAAAAGTTATAGTCTTCAAAATAAATAACAGTTATATGTAACAGGGTGTATTACTAATATTTAACAACTTTTTATCGTAATAAATAAAATTAGTTTTATTTAATAATTCACGATGGGAACTACCGCCGATAGAAAGTAAATGCGCGTTAATAACGTGTCGGTAGCTCATGGTACGGCTACACTATAAGTAGTAAATAATCGTTTCCATACGGAAACGGCAGAAATTATACTCCTGTCCGATTAGCGTCAGTGCAGTGGACACTCTAGTTCATTGGTATCAATATTAATTCGGACGTTCCTGTCAAAAGCCTAGAAAAGAAATGAAAGATCTGTCCAGGACATCTGTAATCACTAATCAGATTGTCATGTCAGGAAACACAACAGCTTTCTGATTTATGATTGAAATGCGTTGTTTTCATGTTATTTTCTAAATTTATCCTAATCTATTCCTATCAAGGTCGGATTTAGTTAGCATCTTACGAATAATCTTCTAAGCGTGTTTATTGTAAGCGAAAAAGTAGGCCGGTTACGAATTTTTTTTCAGAATTCAAAATCTGGATATGTACTTTTAATACTAATTTATCTATACTTCTCTGTTGCAAGTGTCCAGAAATCTCTTAATCTTCAGCAGGATTTATCTATACTTTAGAAATAAACATTTGCACCTGGATTTTTCTATCTCTACATATGATTACGTTCCTATCTACCTTCATCTTACCTACTAATATTACTCTTTTCAGATACTATATTTTTCATTTTTGTCAAATTTTTAACGTGACAAATCTTTACAAACATCGTTCTCCCTTACTCAGACGACGCCGGCTCAGCCGACCGAGCTACGGCTACGACATGCTACGACCGCGTCGTACCTACGATCAGTAGACATACCGCGAAAATCGAAAATAGAAAATTTTGAAAATACCTGCCTCTGCCACTCCAACGAAAGTGTAATCGGAGTGAAAGAGACAGATGTGCGAAATATACAATCATCGATGTTCTCGGTAGGCCCTCAGACGTCGCGTTGCCTCGTAGCCCACCGATAGTACCGATATTATTCACTCCACGTCGGTCACTCGAAGGAACTGCACGCGCTCAATTGTTTTTGCAAATTTCAAATTTCAAAACTTTTTTGAATACTGCCAGTGCTTGTTTAGTGAGTGAACTATATTTTGACAACATGTGTGAAAAGAGAACGAGAAAGATTAAAAAAGGTTTGCGTTATTTAACTTAATAATTAAGTGCATCAAGTAACACCGGGTCAGTTGCAGCTTACTTAGTTATTTAACTGGGTTTAACCGAGTTGTGGCACTGACCTACCGCACGTAAATGTTATCATAAAGTATACATAGCATAAATACGCTTGTAAATTTGAAATTAAGTATACACTTCTTTTTGTTTAGATGTAAACAGAAACAGTAACTCCATGTCTAAGTGAGCTCTCGTTTTCTGTGCTGTGATCTTTTCTGTGAACTGCCACTTTCTCTGATCTTTTTTCTCTACCTATTTTCATATTGCATATTTCTAAACTAGGTTAAATCCCTGTTTATCAGTATTTGTCTCGAATCTAATCAATATTATCAGTGGCGTATTGTATTATGGCAATTTCTTTACTTACAAGGAAATACAAATTAAACCTACTCTTGAAATTTCGAAATTTTCTATTATCCTCTTTAATTTATAGTTGCCGATTTCTAAGTATGAACTTTTGACAGTTATAGATTCAACTTTATTAATATTAGAGTAAGACTCACGATTTTTCCGATAGTCTTAACGCCATGTAATAAGGCTCGTTTCTAAACTGTCAAAAGTTCATTCTCAGAAATCGGCAAATTTTGCCTGGAAGAGATCGCATGTTAGGTATGTCGCTTGTGTTTACGACGCTGTCATTCTTATTTTGTTGAACAAAAAATATTATGCCGCATGCTCCTGATAAAGCAATGTATTTGTTTCCGCCGATTGTTTGTGCACCGCATATTTAAGTAGATATGAGTCACGTGCAATCCTACCCATATCATTCCGGCGTCGTAGCTGGCCTTAGGTATAACGTCAGTATACTTGATCAATTTAACTCTATCTATTTTCGCTTTACCATTTATACTCTGGGCTTGTATTTTTGAACCTCTAAGAGGCTTTTAATCTTGATGGATAACGGAATTCATAGACAATATCTTCTTTATCAAACTTTCCTCGCTGATCTGATCGTCTTGCAAGTTTGTATATATGTTAGAGTTTCGGTCTATTTTATATTGCAGCCTGATTTGGTCAGAGGTCAATTAGAAGAGTACCCTTATGAGCGCAATAATTTTATATTTTTTTGAGTTAGGTAGGTAACTACCTGGGTCACATTAATTACTATTTGCTTGAATTTCGACTTCTCTTGTGTACTGTACAATCAAGTATTTACAAATGTACAGGTATATAAACAAACCCACACACTTTTTACATATTTAAATTGAAAAGAGATTATGTCTCGTGCGGCTCGGTGAAGCGCGGTCACGTTCTAGCCAAGACAAAGACCACAACAGAAAGTTGATTTCATACCTTACGTGGAGACTTTCAGATTCGTACACTCTTTTCATAGATATTTTTACACTGTCTAATTAGAGGTACCTGGTCTGAAATAGCGGCATCTGCTACAATAGTAAACGTAATCGTGAGCTATGAAGGAATAAAGTATAGGTAGCTAGTGGACCTTCTGTCTCTGCTTATATTGTACCTATCTACCGGCTGTGGCCGCGCGCTGGCGAAAGTTCGTTCAACCCGCGACGCGACGTCATCCTTGACTCACATACAGACCGCGAGCTCTAAGAATAATATTCGCATTTTATAGCTGATCTGCTCACGCTTCCATGCCGTGTGGGAGTGTAAGTGGGCCAACAATAAAATCCGAATAAAATTCGTAGAGCTTACGGACTGTAGGTGTACCAACTTATAGTGTTCGCTGCGTTAATGTAGAAGTAAAATAACTGATGGAGTTGAAGTTAGTTATTGTGACCTCGCTAGTTAGTATACATTTATTATAGTAACTGTGAACAACCATGCGGGAAGATGAGCAAATTATATTTTACTATTACATACAATAATTTAAATAGGTAGGTATAGGTACCCATTACCTACTTGAATAAATTTCATAAAGTGAACCACATGGATATCCTTTCTGTAATCAGACACTCAAATTAGAAGAAATTATTAGATTAACTAATTAACCATTTAATCAACTTTGACAATTTGTCCGATCTCTGGTAATCAATCGCCATTATTGTGAATGAATCACCAGGCGAGGCGTTAAAAAACGTATAGTAAGTAGTAGATACGATGTTTATCGACATTATCGATGGCTGACCGGAAATCTGTATTAAGTACCTATATTAATTATGTAAGTATATCAGCCCGTTTCACTTCACCACGTTTTGGTAAACAACTTACACCTTGAGGTGTCTGTGTATCCTATTGACCTTTTCTCAATTGTCTACCAGGTGAATGTATTTGTATACACATCTGTCATCATATATGCAAAGACACTCATCTCTGTAACTAAAGATAAACTTGCTAATGAATGACACGCGCGTAACACCGTTGGGCCTAATAACAGTATAAAATACATACTAAACCTAAACTAATTAAAATATTATGTCATTCTCATTAATATCACTATGTAAAGCAACCACACGCATTTGAGACATTATGTGATACTGATAGTACTATATTTGAATACTTTCCTGCCTTACACTAATCAGATAGGTAACTATAGCTAATTACGAATTATATATACCTACCGTTTAACTGTTGAAACCTTACGAGGAACTTCGAATAAACCTACGTAGTATTATGATGAAGTAATTTTTAAGTGTGATATCCAAGGACTTAAAGGTTGAGGCACACCGGATGCGTGTCAAGGACGTACACGTGCATGTGCGCGTGTACGTGGCGTGCACGTTGTAGCGTCGGAAATGTCATAGTAGATGGCAAACCGCTTGCACGTCACGCGTACGTGCACGTACCACAAGCGGTGTGTCATCTAATATATTATGACATAAGTATGACATTTACATACGCTACAACGCGTAAGCCGTGCACACATGCACGCGCACGTGCACACGTCCAGTGGGGCTTGGTCTTAAGAGTCTCGATCTTTTCGGTGTAGTTAGCCAATCTATTCGTCACTCTTCAGGTTACTGCTTTCAGTTCCTGGATGCTTAGCCAAGTTGCTCGCTAACGCTTAGTAGCGTATCGTAGATTTCCCTCTCTGTCACTCTTTCTTATTAGTGCGACAAAGACAGTTAGCTGCCTTACGTTTACAATTGACGATTGGAAACTTGTCTAAGCACCCAGATACGTCAACAAATTTGATTTATCTTCGACTTGATGTAAAAACGCCCGTCCTATCCTACCTCTCTCTTCTTTTTTGTATTTTGATTTTAAATAATGGATTTTATTCAATTTTCATATTGTCATATTGTTTATTCTTCCGTTCTCTATCGTTTAAAAGTTGCTTAATACTTATTCTTGCCCATATTTACAGGGTTATACCTACTTATTGTCAAAATTAGATAGCAGATAAGCAGAGTGTAGTGTGATGATCATATTATGAGTAATAATTGACACTAAACATACTTATTCGCTTATTCAGGTAGACATAGTAAAAATTCCTACTGCAACCCATGTCACGTGGCTTTGCCATACGTCCGGAGCATCGTTTGTTTTTGTTGGCCACTTTTTGAACGCATGCTCGTATTCGTACATAAACGTGACTGGATACCTAATATGTCAGTACTGCGAAGTCCTCGCTTCATTATCATATTTAACAACCACTTTTATTCTATATAGCCCCATAGGTACATAACTACATATACCTACATATGTATATACTCGTATGTATACAATAGGCATTACTTGTAACATCGTCATCGTACAGTCGCTGCGAATTATCCCTAGCTCCCTAATGTGGTTCGGCGCTTCATTCTAGGAAGCTGCCAATTTGTAGTTAGAAACTGATGTGATATTTTATTTTGTATTATCATTGTTTAGGTAATTCGTAGGGAAGAACGAGATTATACTGAACAAATAAGATCTATTTGAACCTAGAAGGCAAAGTTTCGAAGGCACATATTCTTCCTCGTATTTTTGGAAATTATTCGAAAGGTACGGAAGTCGACAATGAAAAACGGTATTATCTTTCAATTGGAATGTATGAAATATTATTAGAAGATAATAACTTATTTGGATCCATATGTAGCTAGAAATGAGATTGGATCGATTTTTAAAAGTTGTCTCTTTTTCAAAGTATACTTGTTTACATACTTATCGGTGAACGTGTTTACAATCTGCTAACCTCGAAAAAAGTCAAACAAAAATAAACAATCACCGATACGCCGGCTTCTATAACCTTCAACTGGAATTAGCGCAATTTTAATGAGTTTATGTCACACACTACCTATCCATTTCACCTTACGTAGGTCGTCGGTAACTATGTGCAAACGTTTGAGTAGTGTGTTGGCACGTTGTCCGGCACATGCGCGGAGCCGCGTTGAGGCAACGTGACGCTAACCCGATTGGCCCAGCGCCGCCCACAGCCGAAAGTGCAATTTTAGAATTACTACTTTGTTTATCACTATGCAGCAATCTTACAATATCGAACACAACGTAACTTTATCTATACCTACTGTTTCGCGTGGTTAATGATCAAATGCAGTAATAAAATAGGGTACAGATTATAAACAGTTGGAATTAGTTATTTATCTCAAAAGATTACTTGTTTATGCGTGAATAAAGATATCTAGAGTACCTACATTTTTTAATAGGTTAGAAGCGGATTAAGTTTATTGCGTTTGAATAGCTTAGAGCATTAGTAGATTTAAATGTTTGATAATTCATTTACTTAAATTTTAACGGCGAGACTTAATCGTTTATGCTTAATTCGTTAATATTGTCCTGACGTTTTGGGCATGACGATACACCATGTTTGCAATTTCGTATACATACATACTTGCGAGGAATTGTATCAACATCGTTTTCATTTACTTTGTTTACGTGAATTAACTTTGAAAGGTAATACATAGCCATAATTCAAGATAATTAACAAAACTAATTTACTAAAGTACCTATTTCTTCTTTTTCAGGGTCAAACCTTATGCGCTTGAGGGAGGCGCGGCGCATGCAGCGTCTGCGGCGGCTATCGTCGCCGCCGGCGCCCGAGGCGGCGCGGCCCTGCCAGCCACCGCCGCTCGCCAGCGACAACGGCGCTCAAAGCAGAGTGCTGCTCGAACTCGCCTGGAAAACGGTCGCCCTCATGCAAAAAAACAGGATAATCCAACAAAAAATAGTTGCTCTACAAAAAGAAACTTCCGAATTTGTAGCCTCAATTATGAATAATCCAGAGAACAAGCAGCGGTACATGGAGCAGCTCCGCGTCTACAAGCTCGCGCAGGCGCAAGCGCAACCACCAATTATCAACAACAACAATCTGCCGTTAAAAGTTGAACCAACTAAATGAACAATATTATTTTCTGTCTGTACGAGTATGGTTGAAGCGAATGACTTTTGAGTGTTGTTGTATATGAACCGTCTATTCTTAGTTTATGAAAATATCGTAATACGATGATTAAATTAATTTAAATTTTTAAACATATTCAATTATATCGTTAGTCCAAATGCATTGTGAGTATTAAATAATTGTTCGAAGCTTAATAAGACGAGATGCACCGAGATCAATATTGTCTACATTTCATTTCGACTTTCTGTTTCCACTTTATATTCTGATCAATGATGTTGCAGTGTCTCAGACACAGACTGATTGGGAATGGAATTTGAGTCGCCGAATTCTTGTGGGACCATCCATCCTGTGTTGTCGAACTATAACTATGCTTATCAAAATAAAATTAACGCGTGTACTTAGGTATACAAATATACTGCTATTCTCGGCATCCCGTTTAAATCGAGTGCTATTGTAACAGTATTAAACGAATAATTTGCTATATGAAAATTTAATATGCCGTTTAATGTGTTCAGTCTCTATAGTCCTCACAAACAAAACTGCCACCGTGTTGTCATCTTACGATTGAACTTTCCTCTTGAATTTGTTTAATAATTAAAATACCTCGTTTTAAACAATATGCTAATGTGGGAATGACATTGCATGTTTTTTCTAACTTATGCTGGCTATATTAGGTACTTACACTTTATAACGCAGTGTATACTTTAACTGTAGGTACCTACGATATGAATATACATAAGTATATAGTCAAAATCAGTCTCAATGTGAACCAAGTTGTGAACTCACAATGTAGTAAAGAAGTTTAATTGTTAATAGATTTGAAATATGAACATTTTGTTCATATTACTCCTTTCCAGCAATAATATTTAAATGGAGTGTCTTAACAAAAACGTTGTGGCTAATGGAGGATACTTCTTTTGCATAGGTCTAGAATTAAGATTCTGTAGAGGTTGTATCTAACATAGAGAGTAAGAGGCTGTTTAGGTTTAAAGACTTGGGACTGGTCTTCGTACGTAGTATTTCATAGATATAGAAATTAAATCATTAACATTTTAACGCGAAGTCTTTTTGGTGGAATTCCTGAGAATTTCCCTGCATTTAGATATTTAAGCTCGACTTTACTTGATTGTACGGTACGAAGGCGTTAAAGGTAATATTAATACTCTTAGGATATACATTAGGTCTGTGTTTTAATCGGGTACAACTACCTACCAAAAATTGTGACTTTATTGTGAATTTGAGGCTTCTATTTTAGGTTAAAAATATTAGCCCCAGTCATGTTGAATTGGTAAACTTAGCTTATTTTCTTCCTGGCTGAAACGGCTACCTACACTTCGCGACAGTCAATAATGTTCACATTTAATTTAATGTTTGTCCCTTAAACGTACTGCAAACATCATTATATCTTCTTTCCAACTTATCGCAACTTATCTATCTACATAAATATAATTTATTTATTTAAATGATTGTGTTGCAATATGTTTCAAGACGCGTATACGTATTTACGTATACCTACTTATTTTAGTATTAGTTTGCAAATTCTTAGATTCACAGAGTGCTTCGTTTATCTGTATAGCTCATAAGAAAGTTTTTAGAAGGAATATGATGTACATTTATTAGCATCCGCAAACTAAACTATTTATATGTAGGTAATTAAGTACATAGTGTGTAGGTAAACTTTTACTAAAGCACAGATCTTAGCACCAACAACTGTGTTCAATTTACACTTACGAAAGGTAGGTGTAGGTATACCTACTTACTTAATGGCAATTTAGCAAGTAGGTATACAATTTCCATAATTAATTTATTATAAGTTTCAATGAGTAAGTACACACGCAGTAAGTGCTATTTCAGTTTAAAACATTGAAAAAAATTTTTGCGCCAAACTTTTAAGACAAACGTTACAAAAATGTGAATATCAAATAATGGATAAAGCGAAATACAATATACGTTGGCGCCTTTTTGATCTCATAAGAAAAACATGAAGTTCGTACAAACAAAACTGACACATTTTTCTTTGAATGTATACATGTGAATGTTACCTAAATGGATTTATGTTGTGGTTAAGATAGGATTATAATGGAATTAAACTAGTCTTTTTGAATGTATAATTTTAACATTTTTTTTGCACCCCCAATCCCCATAGGTTAAGTTGGTACCTAGGTAGGTACTTACATTTCCAATCCTTTGGTACAGTCGCCATCAGACATATCGGAGCAGCCATGGAGCTCAAACTATATAGAGGCGTTCTCAGATGGTTGTGAGCACCCTGCCCCTCCATAAATATCGTGGCGAATGTATAACACCATATTTTAAACTTTAGTTTAGAGAGATGCAACGGATAGTTGTTCGGCCAGATACCAAATATTCGGCCTGACCACCGGACGAATATTCGGCAGCCGGATAATTACATTTTGAGGTTAGCAGGGGGCGCGTCGTGCAACTTTGGACAATTTTGACCTGTATTGCTCGCGAAGTCCTGACATTCCTAGTAGTCGAATTCGATATATGGCCAAGTGGCCATAATTTACCGTACTACTATTAGTAAGTTACAAGAAGAAAAATATTGCAAGTTGGATGGGTAAGAGATTGGTCTATGGTAAAGAGAGCTCCCAGAACAATCACTACACTACTCTCAAGGCAAGCGACTATATGGGCCCAATGATATATAAGTAAAGATACGTTATACTCTAACAAAATGAGCGAAATAAATTGACATTCACCTATCTTCATACTTCAAAATGCGTAAAAGAGATGGCAAAATACATATACTCGTATTTAATAAATAAAAAAGAGACAACTAGCATTTGACAATTGCGCGTGCATTCTTAAGGTTGTTATTGATAAACATTGTTTTATCTTTGTTACTCTTGATCTGAAACAGCATAAGCTTGTCTTTTTCTCGAAGTCAGTCAAAAACGTCAAAATGGCGTCCTATTTATTTTCATTAAATAGTAAAATTGAAAAAAATATATAATTCAGTTTAATTGCGCATGATGTGTGATGTTAAGGGCATTTTTGCATTTTATTTCGTAGTTTTCACTATTGTATAACATAAAATGACATTTTAGGGCGCAGTTCATGTGATTTGCGAGAACTCGGCAGTGGTACACACCTCTCGGTGGTCTGGGTAGAACTAAGAGCGATTGTTAGAATTATCACAATCTGCGCGCTTCAATTTTAGAGCCGGTGTAACATATCTTTACTTATTATATCATTGTTGGGCCCCTGTCAATGCCCTCACAAGAGACAGTCATAGGCAACATAGGTATAGGGGCTTAAAGGTGTGGAGACGGTGGAGAGGTGTACACCGCTTTTTACGCTGTGGCGTATGATAGCCACTGCACCACCTAGGGAGTCTCGCGACTTACTCAAAACCGTTCCAACGTGGAGGACACCTACCTATAGCTCTGACGACACCACTCTGGACCGCCTATGAAGGCAAGCCAGGCTTCTGTGAACCCCTTGGGGTTCCACTTAAGTCGGAGACGGAGACCAGCCCACTGACCTACTACTCTTGGGAGCACTCGGGCCCGTGGGGTAGTTACTACCCAACTGTATGCCACTAATGATAATTATTGTTACCTTTACAGTTACTTAACTTTTTATGATTTATACTTTCCTACTTGACTTACTATCCCGCCGGATACCTACCGGATAGTTACCGAATATTCGATGCATATCTTAAAGGTGCGTTTAAACCAAAAGAGCATTCGCTGTTCTAGCGCCCGTTCTAAGAAATCACCCAATCACGTTTTGTGTACCGATCGAATTTCGTAGAGTGGGAGGTTCGAACAGCGAATGCTCTTTTAGTTTAACCGCACCTTAAAATATTATGTTCTTAAAAATGTCATGATATTTTATCATTTTAAAGTATTTTAGCCTGTTAGTAGACGGACCGACTGACAAAAATCGGATTTGGTGAAACTAGGTTTGGGCTCTGTATTTTACCAGTTATGATTTCCTAAAATGAACCATTCGGTACTGAGTAGGTAACTGCCACCTATCGACGAGTAGCCGAATTATAATTTTTGTTGCCAGGTATAAATAAAAGTGTCAGTAAAAAAAGTGACGAATTCTGTTTTTCTATGACAACCAACCTCTTCCCTTCTACATTTTTAGGGTTCCGTAGCCAAAATGGCAAAAACGGAACCCTTATAGGAAAAAAAGCGCGGGAAACGTGAAACGCGTCGGTCGGGTTTTCGCTTCGCTTAATTTTGATTATTTCATTTTAATATATTATTGACCAGGAAAGTGGTAATTTGTATATATTTTTTTGTATTGCATATGTTTGAATATTTTTATATATATAAGTAGTGAAATTTCTTCATATTTGGTAAGTTTTAGTACATAAGTTTTGTAATGGGGGACGATCCTCCCGATCCTGGTGGTGGAAACCTCCAGGTTGGGATGAATGTCGTGATTACTTCTGGCATGGACACGGACACTTCAGTAAGTAGTAAATCGGAACTTAAAAGGCCGAAGGTTTACAAGCGTTGCAAACATTGCAATAAAAAACGAAGGAAAAATAATGGCGGGAATTATGTTTGTGACTGCGAATTAGACGCTCTAAAGGAGATTCCAGCTACAAATAACAATAATAATAATGATAAAATTGACGCTAATTGTAATAACAATAGCAGACACAATGATAATGCTTCTACAACAAAAGTCGGTAGGAATTTATTTACGCCCTCTGACGTGGCGCCATTTACGGTTCATGTTCAACTGAAACAACAGACTGACCAAAACTCGTCGCTGCACCCGGTCGCTTTTGGTAAATTCTTGGTCAAGAAAAACTTCAGAAATATTATTAATGGAAGCGTGAAGCGAATCGGCAGGACCAGAATTTCAATGGCATTTTCGACACATACGGATGCAAATTTATTTGTCACGGATCCCTGTCTCGAGTTAAACAATCTATCGGCATATATTCCTTCATTTTCAGTGACCCGTATGGGCCTTACCCGCGGTATTCCAGCACAATGGTCGGAGGAGGAAATTATAGCCAATATTTCTGTTCCTGTTGGATGTGGAAAAGTTATCAAAGTTAGGCGTTTAAACCATAAAGTTGTCTCTAATGGATCTATTTCCTGGCAACCCTCTGAAACAGTTGTCTTAACTTTTGACGGCCAAATGTTGCCCAAAAGGATTTACTCTTGTTACAATGCTTTAGCTGTGGAGTTATATATTTTCCCTACAATTCAATGTTATAACTGCTGCAAATTCGGGCACACCAAGAATAACTGCAGGTCAAAGCCTAAATGTTTTAAGTGTGGACAGTTGCACTCTGGGCATACCTGTTCTGTGGAGGAGGAAGATTCCATCTGCTGTTTATGCAATGGTTTCCATTTCGCCACGAACAGATCATGTCCAGAGCATAAAAGGCAAAGGGATATCAAAGTGTCTATGGCAAATAATTGCATCTCGTATGGAGAAGCAGTTAAGTTGCATCCAACAGTAACAAAATCGTTTGCCGATGTTCTTAGAACACAAAACCAAACCCAGGTCCAATCAAGCTTACCAGATAACACCCATAAACCAGCCTCAGGTACTTATATGCAGCCTCATTCATATAAAAAAACAGTGTTTCTTAAGCCTCGTTCCCCGTCAAGGAAATCTGCCATAGGCTACGATGTGGCTGCACATAAGGCAATAATTAATGAACAATCTCCTCCATCTTCGCCAAATGGTGTTGCTCTGAGACAAGATTATCATAAAGACCCCCAATCTAAAGATCAAACTGTTGCTGAGGAAATCCAATCCTTAATTAAAACTTTATCTAAGCCTAATATTCGCCTACCGTCCCACGTTGCCCCCTTGCTTGACGAACTTGTAAGTACTATTAAAAATAATGGACAAAATTGTTCAGTGGAACTGCAGAAGTATAATTAGTAAAAAACAAGATTTTATTCATTTATTAAACAAATTTAAACCTTTTATTTTTGCTCTCTCTGAGACATGGCTTAAGCCTGGAGCTCTTCTTAGGGCTAACGGCTATGCATGCCTCAGAGAGGACCGTCCTGATGGGTGTGGCGGGGTAGCTCTACTCATCAGGAATTCCATTTCATTTTCATCATTTCATCTTCCATCACACAGCAATGATATTTCTATTGTTGCTGCCATTGTAAGTAACATCTGTATCATTTCTGTATATATACCGCATCCATCATCAGCAGTTTTTGATGAACTTGAATTAATAATTTCTTCTCTACCTAGGCCCTTGCTTATTTTAGGGGATTTTAATTCACACCACCAGTTTTGGGGTAGTTCTATTTCCAACTATCATGGAAATCGAATGATTCAAATTTTAGATAATAACAATTTATGTATTTTAAATACCGGCTCTCCAACCCGTCGAACTGCACCTACAGAGTCAATTAGTGCTGTAGATTTATCTATTAGTTCAACTGAATCAGCCTCTTCTCTCACCTGGTATGTTCTGGACTCAACATATGGAAGTGACCACTTCCCTATTATAATTACATTTCCATCTTCTATTCCATCATCTCCTAGGCCTAGCCCTAGGCTTAAATACAATTTAGGAAATGTGGATTGGGATCTCTTTAAAAGCCGTGTAGAGGAGAAATTATTGAGTTTGCCCATTGTGGATCACAATAATGTAGTTAATTGCTCAGTAGCCTTATCCCAGGCAATTACTGAAGTTGCTGATGATATCTTTCCAGTTAAAAATAGTGCATCGGGTAAGATTCCTTCACCTCCTTGGTGGGATGATGAATGTTCACAAGCAATTAAACGGCGTAAAACTGCTGAAAGACAGTACTGTAGGTTCATGACAGATGAGAATTTTAAATCATATATGCATGTTGCTAGGGAGACAAAGAAATTGCTGCGCAAGAAAAAATATGAAGGTTGGAGACAATTTTGTTATTCACTTAATCCCAGCGTAAAGCCTTCCATAGTATGGAATAATATTAAAAGATTCAGAAATGCCTTTAACGATACTCCCAGACATTTACTTCCATCTGACCTTGCTCAGCAATTCATGGACAAACTAGCTCCTGCATATGTTCCAGAGAGATATGTATTTCAACCTGCTTCCTTTTTATTCTCTGAACAGTCAGATTATTCTAGTTTTAATGGGCCATTTAAAATGGAAGAACTAAAAGGTGTATTAAGTGGTTTAAAAGATTCCGCACCCGGAGAAGATGGAGTTCCTTATTCTTTTCTAGTTAATGCCAGTGATGGTATTCATTGGTACTACCTAAACATAATAAATTCTGTTATCCAGTCTGGTACTGTTCCTGAGGCTTGGAGATCTCAAATTGTTCTTCCCATTTTAAAACCCAACAAATCGCCTTCAGATGTTTCGTCCTACCGCCCAATAGCCCTATCTTCAGTTTTCACCAAAATAACAGAACATTTAGTTAAAAACAGATTAGAATTTTATCTTGAGAAAAACCACTTACTGTCATACAGTCAATTTGGTTTCCGCAAGGGAAGGTCTACTTATGATAGTTTGTCAATTTTTGTATCGGAAATTCAACTAGCTTTCTCCAAAAATGAATCTGTAGTTGCAGCTTTTCTTGACATTAATGCAGCCTATGATAATGTAAATGTAAACTTTACAGGTTAGGTATACCAATATTACTAATACATTTTATAATTAACCTTTTATCTGAAAGATCTATTAGTCTAATTATAGATGACACTAACAGGATTTCTCGTTTAGTGTGGAAAGGTCTTCCACAAGGATCTGTATTAAGCCCATTGTTGTACAACATATATACTTTTGATTTAGAGTCCTCGTTAAATGGCCTAGTTAGAGTTTTGCAGTATGCTGATGACTTACTTTTATACTCTCCAAATCTTTCAATAGAACAAGCCTGCAGAACCATAACTTCTTCTTTAAGCTTATTAAAACAATGGTTAGAATTCAATGGTCTGGATCTCTCAGTCTCTAAAAGTGTAGCCGTTTTGTTTTCTAGAAAGCTAATTCCTCCTCCAATCATTGTGCAATATGGTACCTGTCCTATACCTGTTAAAAAAGAAACTAAATTTCTAGGTGTAATCCTTGATGCAAGATTAACAGGCCTCCCACATTGCGATTATATCGTGTCAAAGTGTGAAAAAAATATTAACATCCTCAGGTGTGTTTCTGGAGTATGGTGGGGTTCACATCCTTTTTGTATGAAATTGATGTACAATGCCTTAATAAGAAGTAATCTTGATTATGGAACATTTCTCTTGGAACCCGGTAGCATAGCTGGCTTTAAGAAATTGGATTGTATTCAATCAAAAGCGCTTAGAATAATTTGTGGGGCTATGAAATCCAGTCCTATTAATGCTATGCAGGTTGAGTGTGTTGAACCTCCTTTACATTTTCGTCGTCAGTTTCTTTCAGACAGGTATATTTTCAGGTGTTCACAATTTTCAAATCATCAACTTTGGTCTATTTTGCCTGAGCTCTTGCATCAAGTACAAACATCTAGATACTGGAAGAACAAAAATCCTCCATGTGTAATTAAAAGTTTTGGGAGGCTCAAATCTATATCTGCACCTATAGTTACTTCCTCAACACTTCCAATATTTCAGTACAATTTTGATTCTTTAACTTTTGATCCCCATGTTCTTGTGAATATAGGTATAACAAAAAATTACATAGAACACAATCAACAATTTCTTAATTTCATAGGAACTGATGGCCATGGTGCTCATCATATATATTCAGATGCTTCCAAAATATCAAATAATAGTTGTGTTGGTGTTGGAGTTCTCCATATGCAGTCCAAGATTTACCAAAAGATTAAATTGCCTCCTGAAACATCTGTATACACCGGTGAGTGCTATGGCATCCTGAAAGCAATAGAATTTATAATTATCATGCACCTCAAAAGAACTATAATATTCTCAGATTCGTTAAGTTCTCTCCAGACAATATCTAAATTTCCATTTAAATCAAAATCCCATAATCCAATTATCTATCAAATCCGTAACCTTTTATTACAATGTCATAATTTAGGATATTCTGTGACCATTGCCTGGATTCCTGGGCACAGAGGAATAAAAGGAAATGAAAGGGTGGATTGTTTAGCTCGAGACGCCATTGACTGTGGGGATATGTTTCCGTATAAGAATATTACTGAAGATTTGTTGACTCTACCAAGATTATTCTTAAGAAAAGAATGGACGGAACTATGGGCATCTGGTGCAGGGGCTGGGGCCATTCACTATAGGCGTATTCAACCGAATATTCCTACTAAACCTTGGTTTGCACATATTTGTTTGTCAAAACCAGCAACGAGCATGCTTATTAGATTAAGACTGGGTCACGCTTGTACACCCGAACACCTGGCAAGACTAAAAATTGTGTCCAGTTCTGCATGTGCGTGCGGAACTGATCCAGCTGATTTTAACCATATATTCTTTCAATGTAACTTATATGATCGTTCCTTGTTATTAAACCAACTGTCATCAATCAAAATTCCATTCCCGACTTGTATTTCATCGCTCCTATATATTAACGCTACATCCTCATCTCTATTTAAATCAATATATTCGTACCTTTCACTTAATGATATAAAATTTTAACATAATAAAATGTACAATCACTTTCCTGTTTTCTATTCCCTATTTCCAAATTTTCCACATTTCCTTATCCATTAATTTTATTCCGTTTCCCCGTTTTCGGCTGGCTGAATGCGCCAAGAGCGCGGTGCCAATAAAAAAAAAAAAAAAAAACCCTTATAGATTAGTCATGTCCGTCTGTCACAGCCGATTTACTCGGAAACTATAAATGCTACAGTAACGAAATTTGGTAAGGACATGTGTTGTATGAACCGCTACAGGATTATGATACTAAATTGTAAAAAAAAACCATTGGGGTGGGGGCCCTCCATACATGTAACTGAGGCATTGAAATTTTTTTTAGTTGTATATACGCGTGTGGGGTATTAATAGAAAGGTCTTTGAAAATGATATGAAGGTTTATTAATCTCATTTTTATTTAAGCAGATCGTTTTCGAGATATCAGCTCTCAAAGTCTGAAAAATGTGTCCCCCCCCTCTATTTTTTAAACTACGCGATATAAACTTCTAAAAAAAATATATGTTATGCACATTAATAAACTCTATCAACGATTTTTGGTTTGATTAAATAATCTCCTACAGTTTTGAGGTAGGTTGATTTAACTGTATTTTTTAATAATAAATTGATAATGGTACGGAACCCTTCGCGCGCGAGTCCGACTCGCACTTGGCCGGTTTTTTTTTTTAATTTTCTGCCTTTTTCTACTGGCAAGTTGTTTGGACAGAGTATACGAATTTTACTGTGAGAAGCATAGACATATAAAATTGATAGACCGAGTCTATTTTATCTGTGGGTGACGCCGGCAATGCCTGTCAACGATCTTTGTTTGGGTATACTAGTGCACCTAAACCACAAATAGTAAAAGTGATTAAAATAGAGCTTTTCATGTATATTTCTGTTCGATAAGTGCACGGAATGTGATAAAAGTGATGACTTGTGTGGTTCCAGGGTGTAAAAACCGCCAGGGTTACCTGAATGAACAAAATAAAGACATTACGTTTCACCGGCAATTTAGTTTTGACTTGAATTTTAAGATTTCGAACCTTATTAAGGTAAAAGTAACTGAAAATCTTATTCAATATTTGTTGTCGGATACATATGTGTAGTTTTGTGATTAAACCATTTGTATTTACATTCGTAATGTAATTATAAATAGTGGGATTCAAACATTTGCATCGCATAGTGTGGTACTTAAGAGACCGATCGTGATATCGATAAATGTACCTATTGATAGTCAACTCAAAAATGAATCGATGTTTTTAATGTCCAACAGGTTTCCACTGGACACTGAACAAAGGCTATTATGGGTCAAAAATATCAAAAAGGCAGACGACTGGTACCCTAAAGAGTATTTAAAAATATGCTCCGCACAATTTTAAGCTGTTGTTTCAGGCAAGGGTACGCGCATAAGTGATTACATTCTGACGTACTACCCACCATATTTGGTAATCATCCAATGTCATGTCAACCAGCAAGTAAATTAAGTTTAGTTTAATAATGACGCTCATGTGATACTTGTGTAGACTGATTAATTTAATTATAAAGAAGCCATCATACCAAAATTATTAGGTATGCTTTAAGGAATGATAAGTCCATAAAACATGTTATAATGAGAGTTTTCTGAAATCACCAGGGCGGGAGCAGGTCCAGAAACTTGTCTAAATTCTATGTTTATAGTTTCTGGTGTAAATATATTGTATGAGTTAAAAAAAATACATAAAAAATTTAAACTTTATTTAAAAAAAAAAAAAAAACATTTACTTAGTCTTTTTTTGGGGCTAGATAATTGTGTTTCTTAGCGGGACCTTACAGCTAAGTGGCGCCAACTAGTGGCATACGTTTTAGGAAACCCTCATTATGACATTTTAATTAAAGAAAATATTTCGTTAACTTTGTGATTTTATTTTTATCCTAAAATGTAGATTTTGAAATCACGATCGAAGAAGATCGTGATTTTGAGTAGGAAATAAGGTTTATTCCTACTGTATTCGCTACCTAATTTGGTAAAAATATTATTATTGACGATAAAAGTATACGATTGAAGACTGGACATCACTAATAGTAATGACATTTTATCTAGTCAGGTTGGTAGCATTGTTCAAGAAAATGGAGTCGTTGATGGAGTTCACGACCAAGTAGAGCTACTTTATTTGTCTCTTTTTCTTTATGGAATACGTCTTGAGATGGGGTGAAGGATGACAATAGTTTGTTCATGTATGTCTTAATACACGGAATCTTCCCTATATTTTATCTGTGGTGAGAAGCACAATATTTGCAATCTTCGCCAGACTTTAAAATACAAAACAACGTAGACAAAATTTAGAAATACTTTTATCAAACCCATACCAAACTGTATTTATTGGAACGCAACCGCAATCTAATCTAAAGAGTTGTCAATAATGTCAATGTCATTGATGACAGATGACAAAAAATATTTTTGTAGAGTGGAGAACTAATATTTTATGTACTGACTGAGAAAATATTACAAATAAGCGATTATATCTACTAGACAATACTTACATGCAAACAGGATAATAAAAACATAACAACAATGAAGGCATTAATACAGCGTGTAACGAACGCTAAAGTTACCGGTACTTTGGTTCATATTTTTACTATACATAATGTTAGTAAGTACAGGACAGGATCTTGTCTCAATAATTCTTCTACAGATCCCTCACAAGTTTATTTAATTTCAGTAAATGGTGAAATTGTCAGTCACATAGAGCAAGGGTTATGTATTCTAATTGGAATTTCAAAGCACGATAACCTCAAAGATATGGAATACATGTAAGTAAAAGGATGTTCTGATCACTTGTTTATTTATTCTTTCTGGAAGAAATTATTTTACTATATCATGATAACTTTTCTTGTTATATAGGCTCATACAAACTTTATTTTTAACTTTTAGAGAAATAATGACACAAATAAGATAGAAAAGCTATGTTGTATAAGGGCTGAATATATCTCACATAATAATCTATATTTGTAGTTAATATGTAAGTATAAAAACATATTCAGGTGCTGTTGATTCTTTAGTAATTAAAGGCCAGTAACAATTTAATAAATTTTACAAGCAAAGTGCCTCAGCATTTTTAATATCAAGTTAATATCCACTTCATTAATTACAGAGTTCGTAAGATTCTCAGTGCAAGGTTGTTTAATGATGACAATGACAAACGATGGAGTAAGACTGTAGTAGACAAGGACTTTGATGTGCTTTGTGTTAGCCAGTTCACTTTATACAACACTTGGAAGGTAGGTACTAATCTGACCTTTTTAATATGCAAGATGGTTAATTACATATGAAGAGTCCAAGGGAAGAATTTCTTATAATTTTTGAAGCAGTTATTCTAATTTATGGGAAGCAACGTCAGTCAAAATGTATGATTGAATAACTTATGATTAAATGAAAGGTCCAAACTTGCTCCAATTTTCATAAGAATTAGACATTGTTTCAAATGGACCCTTCATGTTCATTCAATAAGCCTTATTCAGATTTCCATAGAAAATGGTGTCAATGACACAAACTTCTGCAACAAGGATTTTAATAGCATATTATTATAATGGTGTGCAAAGTTTTAGTACTCTGTATTACTGTATATATATTTATTATATTTCCAGGGTAACAAGCCGGACTTTCATAATGCTATGGCAGGTGATGAGTCTAAAAAGTTTTATGAACAATTCTTAGACCTCTTAAAGAAAAGCTACAAACCAGAAAAAGTCAAAGGTAACTAATCAAAATAAGGTGGAATAATAATATTTTTTCTTGATGATATAATGAATATTAATGTATAATATTTTTTTTAATTACATCAAATATTTTTATTTAATAATCATATGTATAGTTGTATTAATAAATAAATAAATATGAATGTATGTATTTTGTAGTATTTTTGCTAAATGTAGTTTTAAATTTTCTATTTAGATTTTTAGTTTCATCTTAGTTTTTTTAGGTGAGATTTCTTTACTTGTGTGTTTCTTTAATTATTTAGATTAAGTTTATACAATAAAGGCAATTATATGTTTTAATGTATTGTATTTATTACAGTTATTTTTAGCCGAATATAGCGCATCAAATGTCTTATACAGACATAATACTACTCAATATACAGTCACCATCAATAGTATCTTATACCATGAATGCTAAAAAAAATAAAAGTCACACTTTTATCTCACTCTAAAGTTGTGTCAGTTATTTTTGCGGGCTTTGTGGTATAAGGTACTATTAATTGTAACTGTACCTACTAAATGACTCATCGAAAATATTCTACATTTTTGCAGCTACACCACTGAAACTAAAAAAAGGAGATAATTAAAGTAATTGTGTTCATGTGTTCTTCTCTTTTTTAGATGGCGTTTTCGGGGCATATATGCAAGTATCCATTCAAAACGATGGCCCAGTCACAGTGGAAATAGAGTCACCAAGTAGGGACATGAAAACTCTAGCCAAGGAAAATTCTAGGAACCCACAAAGGATAAATGATAAAGACTGTGATGGAGATCTACAAAGTTAGTGGTGTCAATTGTTTTATAGTATACTATAAGTAAGTAAATAAAATACAATGAAAATTATTTGTGTGTTAAATATTTGATTTAATAACATAAATATTTTGTAAACCACATAACAAAACTCGAAATTATAATATATAAAGGGGAGAGTGGGTAGTATTCGTACAGCGGGAGCATTCGTACAGTGGTCATATGTCATATCTCCGCTATCCAACACGCGAACATGTTCATATTTTTATGTATAACGGCCACTAATATGCATAAGTCACCACTGAGAAGGGATGGAAATATAAAAAAATTAAAACTTGTTTTGACACCTCAAAGTAATTATAAGAGCAATTTTTAAATGCATTTATTTCAGAAAGCTTTGCTCAGTTACACACAGAATTAAATATACTTCATAAGCTGATCTTTGAACTACGTATGAAATGGTTTATTTTATGATTAGGATACCGGTTATTTTTATTTTTTGTTTTAACTTTCAGTTATCAGCTATCACCGCCAGGCGATTATCGCCGTGTCTCTTTTATTTACACGGGAATGCGTATCTTTTGTTCGTGTTTATAGCCGATAGTTCATAGCTTAGTAGCTCGCGGTGAGACCAATGCCTTGTAGTTATAGCTCAGCAATGAACTACAAATATTCGCCGTCTCTTTTCTTTACGTAAACAACTGTCAACTTTATATCGTCAAGTTAAGGTGCATTGTTTTTTTAATTCTGTGACTTGATATCGAGTCGTTGGTGTGTAGAGCTCAAAATGTTCTGACTTCACGAAAGTCATTGGCGGCGAAAGGGTTATCCTTTGGGTTAATGACTGACATATCACCAACGCAGGATCAACGCCGATATATATATCGAGGGTTGCCTGGTGAAACCCGATAAGTGACAAAAAGTGAGATTTTTAAAGTAAAAACAGTTTTAGAATGATTCAGTATCGGTCAATCTAATGGTAATATCAGATAAGCTGATTTTACATGTATCACGGAAATATGCCGAGTAAATAACCCAATAAGTACTTGATTTCAACTATTAATTCAAAACTAAATACTACAACTACATTTAAGACTTAATTTTTTATTTATTACTTAATGGAAGAACCACATAATGTATATTTATTGGTATTTAGTGCCGAGATATTTACACCTAATCAAACTAAACACACAATGTAGAACCAGTTACTGTTACTTACCCGGTCTCACCTCATTACGATTGCCAACTTTAAAGGATTTTATTACGAATTAGAATACGTTAAAAGCATTTGTTGTATTCTACTTTTACGATATCATTTATTGCACGTACAAATTTATTCAAAGAGAACCCAACAAATAAACTTATAGTACTTATTTGAAACAATTCTCTAATAAAATATTATGTTAAGTCCAGTAATCGAATTCTCGCAAGAGGCCTTTAACAAATTTCTTTCAAATATGTCCGGGGAAGAACCCTATAAGTTTTTCAACGGCCCCATGATCATGCGCAGCCTTGACAAGTAGCGTCACGAACGCAAGCGCACCGCTGCGACGTTGCATATTTAATTGAAAATAGCTGTTAAAAAGGGGTGTATTGTATTAAAGAAGGTTGTGAATGATTGTGTTCAAAGTTGTGTGATGGGTGACCGAGGCAGAAAATTAGTGCAACTACCTAGCTTGCAGTAATAAGCTGGAAACAGGTAATCTACTTTTCTAACCTAGAATAAACGTAGAATTGTCATATTTTACACACCGTGTTTATAGTAATGAGTTCAAGTAACAATTAATGTAAGCTATTGTAACTAACCGTTACCATGAAAAGCATTGTTGTTGTTTTATTGAACTTATCGGTTTTTAGCACTGACTATGAAAAGCATTGTTGTTGTTTTATTTGATCTTATCGGGTTTTAGCACTGACTATGAAAATAATTGTTGTTGTTTTATGCGAACTTATCAGGTTTTAGCACTGACGATTAATGAGACTTCGCGACTTTGAGTGATTCTTACGATAAAAATAATAAAAAGGTAGTTGTAATTAGTACTTTTGATTAAATAATATTGATTATTTTTTACGTTTCAGCGGGGCAACGTGCCTCCATGAACAGCTTGTCCATGACTAGACCCAGTGCTTCAAAGGCAATTGAAAAAAATGTAAGCTATTACATGCAAAACAATGAAGATGGTAAGCTTCCATGGCCTTGAAGATCCGCACACTGTCCCACGTTACTACCTATTATGCTTGTGATACTCACACTCCAATTAAAAAAAACAATTTCAGAAAATGACTCAAATGCGCTATATTGTCAACGACAACAATAGCATGCCAGACTCAAGCAAGTCCCTTGTGGACTACTAAAAAAAACCGTTGTTAGGATCAATCGGTAACTCAGTTCATCATGCTTAAATTCTTTCCAGATAATGAAACTGACCCACCCGGCAGTAACCATTCGGATGAAGATCCCACACATGTGCCACATCCCAAGGACCCTCGCAATTCCGATGAATCACAAATTGATATCACCGCCCAAATGCACAATCGTAATAGTAAGAAGACTCAAGCAAGTCTTTTACAGACCACTCAAAAACAACGTTACTAGGACAAAGCCAACAGGCAATTTATTCCTCTTTCGGTTTCCTGAAATGATTAAACTGAAGATCCCACCCACGATTATTTCACCAAAACAAATAGATTTCGACCCAGACTTCACCAATGAAAGTCCAAATGTTTCATCCAAACAGGAAGACCTCCTTATGGTGCTGATTGATGAAGCTTTAGATCGATCCTGGACCGCTGCAGAAGATGACCATTCAGCGGGAGCTCTCTGCGCTCCCGACACAGACCCAGAGAACGACGCACCTCAGCGAAATGACTCCGGCCACGACACCATCATTCCTGAAAGTCCCAGTCCAAGGAAACACCAGGAACGCTCCCTGCCGACACCCGACAATGCCAGTCCCTCTGGTCAAGGCGAATGCACAGAAAGAGCCTCCTCCCACGTTCCAGACTCCGAAGACGATACATTAAAAGTGTCAGAACTAACCGACTCCAGCCACAATGACGCATGATCCGCGAATGCTCCGGCGCCTGCCCACAAGCAGAAGACACTGCTAACCCAATTCTAGACAATGTTTCAGACAAAGTTTGGATTCCGTCAAACCCCTGAAGCGACGCAAGCAAGCCAAGCAATCTGAACGGAAAGTAGATATCGCTAAAAAGCGAAAAATGGAAGGGCTACCTTATATAACCCAAGGCGTTAAGCGTCCTGCTAAAGTTCCAAAACCTCCTTGGAACCTCCTCGATCCTTGAAGCCTCCTTTGGAACTTTAGCAGCTTTCGCCTTTTAGCGATACCCACCCTCCACTCAGACAGCTCAGCCTGCCTACGTCGCTTCAGGGGCCCGACACAATCCCAAACCCTATCCAAAACACTGTCCAAAATCAAGTCAACAGCGCCTTCCACCTGCGAACAAGCACCGGAACGCTCACGGATCATGCCGTCACTGTGGCCAGAGTCAGTCGGCTCCAATACCCTCAATGTATGGTCTTCGGAATCCGAAACGCAAGAAGAAGCTCCCTCCATACATTCACCTTGACCAGAAAGACCAACACCGTCAAGCATCGGCAAGGAACGCTCCCGATGCTTCCCTGGACCGGGACCCTCAGGAACAACAATGTCACGGCCAGAGTCATCTCGTTGAGGTGCATCGCTCTCCGAATCTGTATCAGGAACACAAGGAGCTCCCGCTGAATAGTCATCCTCCACAGCAATCCAAACTCGATCCAAAACTTCATCAATCAGCTCCATAAAAAAATCTTCCTGTTTGGATGAAACATTTGGACCCTCAGTAGCAAAATCCGAGTCAAAATCCATTTGTTTTGGCAAAACAGTCGCAAGTAGGATCCTCAGTTCAACCATCTGAAAAAAAAACGAATGCAGAATAAATTACCTGTATAAGCAACTTCATCCCAATAACACCACTTTCAAGCAATCTGTAAAAGACCCACTTGAGTCCCCTTACCACCACTACTGCGCATCTGGGCGGCGATATCAATCCGCGACTCGTCAAAACTGCGAAAGTCCCCAGGATGCGGCACACATGCAGGATCCTCACCCAAACAGTCACGGCCAAATAAGTCAGCTTCATCATCCGGAAAAAATGCAAGCACAATAAATCAAGTTACAGATCGATTCCAACAACAGTTTTTTTGTTTCAACAATCCACAAAAGACTCACTTGAGTCCGACATGCCATTACTGTCATTGAGAATATAGCGCATTTGGGTGGCAATATCAATTTGCGATTCATCAAGATCGGAGGAGTCCTTTTCTGAAACTGATTCTCCCAACCAAAGCATGAATACCACAAACACAATAGGCAACGCAAAACAATGTGCGGATCCTCAAAACCATGGAAACCCACCATCCTCATTGCCTTTCAGCTTATATTTTTTTATCCGCCGTTGAAACACCAGGTCCAGTCACAGACAAACCGTTCAAAGAAGCACTTTGCTCCGCTGAAACATACTGAATTATACCTGAAGAGTATCATGGATGGATAAGAAGCCTAAAAACGTTTGTTAGCATAGCACTTACTTTTTCAGATGTAGAATAATACCGTTATTACTTTTAGATTCGTCTATTTTTTAAGTTTTTATTTGGTAATAATACCCTCTTAGTAACAAATATGGTTTATTTATTTATGCGTAAACCCAATAAGTCGATACCCCTTGGTAAAAAAAAATATCTTACAGGAAAACTATACTTCGTTTTATTTAAGATTAGAATTATCTGTCAAACGGGTGAACAAAGAAGCAGTGGTCGTAAACCTTCCTTCTTCGATTTAGGCCGATACCATTGAATTTATCGGAACTTATGTACATACATATAATTTGATATTTACCGATAGCTGAACGCATAGTTTTCACATTTATTATTAATTTGTTGGCAAAACTGTATTTAAAAAAGTTTTAAGTGTTTTATAAGCAAGATGGCGGCAATTTAGAAAAAAGTTAAATATTGAAAGTTTTTCGTTTAGTGTTTGGCAGTTTTTAACTAAGTTTTTTTTTAATTTGTAACTCATATCGTACCTATTTTACATTTACTGAATTTAATGAAGTTTACAGTCTAAAATTTAACAATATTTGCATATTTAATCTAGTTTACATTATGCACTCCCAATACTTTTAAAAGTCATGCATTTAAGGATTAAAACTATCGGTATAAAAGCGGACACGGTGTCATAAAGACTGAGCAGATAACAATACTAAGACAACCCTACCCATCGGCAACGTCGTTTAGTATTTGTCGCCATTATAGGCGGCTTTAATCTGGGACGCTCTAATGTAGTTTGAATTTGGTAACAAATTAGAAAATAAAACTCAGATAACATACATAGTTTTATTCACTGTCAGTGGAACAGTCCGAGGACTCGGAACCACCAACGTTTATAATAAATTTTTCCACTGTGTTATCTATTACATTATCTAATTTCATTTAAAAATGTATTTTCTTTTAAAATGTTGTATACCGTAGCCAACGATATGCCAGCAGTCTCAGCAGTATTTTTCACACGGATGGTGGTGAATATTTAATTTGTAAATATTCACCACCATCCGCTTTTCAATGGCAGTCACAGGATTTTGCTTTTGCCGCTTCTTCTTTAGAGGTGAACGTTACGCCGGAACCGGCTACGACATCATCCATTTGAAATGTGCACCAACAAACAAAATAGATCAACAATTAATAACGAAATTGAACAAAAACGATAACAACAATCTTTAAGTAAGCTAACAGCAATATAAAACACAACCGACTCAACCGACAACAATATGAAATCGAATGATAGATTGTGACAGTGACATTTTAAAATTGTGTGAGAACTCTGCCTCTTTAGGTTTTTTAATGTACAACCTTTCCATGAAAATTTGCAAACGCAATTTATTAAAATTCTTATCTTTTCATCTTAGAATATAAATTAACTAACATTATGTTTCTTATCTGTTCACAACACTGAGTAATGTATGTATTAATATAGCATGATAATAAATTTGTGATATTTAATAACTCGTATTCACTGTTCTATCCGCAGAATTTGCCTGTAAAAAAAACCTTATGTCTCGTTCTGCAAAGGTCTTTCTAATGCTAAAAAAAACGAAGTATAGATGAGTTACATAACTAAAACATAGATAAACTTAAAGTGAATGAAATTGCTTTTCACAAACCAAAATAAGTGTCCGATGACAATAAACCTTTAACATCATTTTTCTCGAAACTATGTGTCACTTACTTATAGGGTTTCACCAGGCAACCCTCGATATACACCGTGGGTTGTTTGAACTTGACCGATTTTAACAACGTATTCCTGACCACATTTAGAAACTATGATGTCATTTGAATGAATAATAACTGCTTATTTAAACTAGTTAGTTTCAACTGTAAAAATGTGAAACGGTCAGTCGATTGTATACGTGATTTGTGTAAAACGTCAGATTTGATAGGTCTACAGGAAACATGGCTGATGCCCTGGGATATCTCGTTCCTAGGCAGTATCGATGATAAGTTTGGGTGCACGGGAACGTCAGCGGTGGATGCAGAGGCCGGTATAATTCAAGGTCGCCCGCACGGCGGAGTCGCGATATTGTGGAACAAAGCGGTTTTTCAAAATGTATCGGTCGTGCAATGTTCTAATCCACGTGTGTGTGCCATTACTATCGATATTTGTGATAAGACAATACTTACTGGTGTTCAGTGTTTACATGCCAACGGACAAATTGGATAATCTGACAGACTTTACGGATTGTTTAGCGCTGGTAAGTGCTATTATTGATAGTTACGCTGCTGAGTATGTTTATATACTCGGAGACTTTAACGCACACCCGGGCGAGCTATTTTATACCGAACTGTGTAATTTTTGTGTTGAACAACAGTGGTCTTGTGCGGATGTAGAAGCGTTAGGATTGGGTTCTAGTACTTACACATACATAAGTGACGCGCACGGGTCAAAGAGGTGGTTAGACCATTGCCTAGCAACGAAATCAGCTGTTCGCTCCATTGTGAATGTTAACGTTAGGTATGATGTTATGTGGTCTGATCACTTCCCGTTAGTAGTTGAGTGTGACTTCGATTTGATTAAACCTAGATATATATTAGACAGTAAAAATAGATTAAGTAATAAAGTTGTATGGGGTGATAGAAAACCAGAACAAATAGAAATGTATTCGACTGAATGTCACCGGAGATTGAAGGACATACAGTTTCCAGATTCATTTCGAGGGTGCTGTGATAACATTTGTAATATTACTAGTCATCAAAATTTAATTGATAAATTATATAGGGATATAATTGATTGTTTGACCGACTCTGCTACTGTTAGCTACGAGGCCACTAGGCGTAAAAGGAAAAAACCTGTAGCAGGGTGGAATAAACATGTGGGCGAAGCTCACAGACAGGCACAGTATAAATATAAATTATGGCTGTGGTACGGTGAACCTAACTCGGGTCCTATTTATGATGAAATGTGCGAGAGCCGAAGGATTTTCAGGGGTCGCTTGAAATGGTGTCAGAAGCACGAGGAGCAAATAAAGATGGATATCATTGCAGAGCACCATTCTAATCGTGACTTTGGTAATTTCTGGAAGTGTACAAACAGGCTTGGATCTGGGCTACCGATGCCGGTTAGTGTCAATGGTGTAAGCGAGGGTGAGTCTGTGGCGGAGTTATTTAAAAATCATTTTAAAGTTAGTTCACCACTGGGGCCGTCACTGGTGGTGAGTGGGGTTGGCTCTGGGTCATGTGGACAGGAGATAAAGACTCGATTTACTGCAGATGACGTGAAACGTGTACTTTCTTCGATGTCAAGGGGCAAGTCTCCTGGCCATGATGGCCTAAGTATTGAGCACCTCCGGCATGCTGGTCATCATCTTCCTAGGGTTCTTGCGATGCTGTACACTTTGTGTGTAGGGCACTCTTACTTACCTGGTGATATGATGAAAACAGTGGTGGTGCCAATCGTGAAGAATAAATCTGGTGATATTAGCGATAAATGTAACTACAGACCAATATCGCTTGCAACCATTGTCGCTAAAGTGCTGGATGGTCTGCTTGGCTGCCAACTAGATAAGCATTTATCAGTACACTGTAATCAGTTCGGTTTTCGACCGGGGCTGTCTACAGAGAGTGCTATATTGGCATTGAAGCATACCATCAAGTACTACACCGACCGACAAACGGCCATTTATGCATGTTTCTTAGACCTGTCCAAGGCATTCGACCTGGTGCATTACGACACGTTGTGGAAGAAACTGGATAGTATAAACTTGCCAGCTGAAGTGTGCAACATTTTCAAGTTCTGGTACCGTAACCAGGTCAATGTCGTGCGATGGTCGGAATCGTACTCTCAGCCGTATGTGTTGGAATGTGGGGTTAGACAGGGCGGATTGACATCTCCGAAACTGTTCAACCTCTACATAAATGCACTCATCGAGGAGCTCAGTGGAACCAGGGTCGGCTGTCATGTTGACGGTGTCTGTGTCAACAACTTAAGCTATGCCGACGATATGGTTCTACTGAGCGCCTCAGCATGTGGTCTCACTAAACTACTTAATATCTGTGAGAGGTACGTCTCCAGTCACGGCTTGATATATAACGTAAACAAGAGTGAATGTGTGGTTTTTAAGGCTAAGGGCAAAAGCTCACCAAATTTTCCACCTGTGAAGCTAAATGGTACTCCGTTACGCATTGTGAACCGATTTAAATATTTGGGGCATGTTGTCACAGCAGACCTCAAAGGTAACGCAGATATTGAGCGTGAACGCAGGGCGCTGTCCGTTAGAGCGAATATGATAGCCCGCAGGTTTGCTCACTGTTCAAAGGAAGTTAAAATCACCCTGTTTAGAGCTTACTGTACAGTATTTTACACAAGCAGCCTGTGGGCAGATTATACGCAAAAACGGTACAGCGCCCTGCGCGTTCAATATAATAATGCATTTAGGGCACTGTTGGGGTTACCCCGATTCTGTAGTGCATCGGGGATGTTTGCGGAGGCGCGGGTAGACTGCTTCTATACCACTATGCGCAAGCGGGCAACATCCCTGTTCACCAGAGTGCGGGCTAGCCCCAACAGGGTCATGAAAATGATCGCAGATAGGGTCGATTGTCTCTATTTAAATAATTGTTGCATGATACATGCTACCAAAAATAAATTATATATTAAGTAGTTTTTCTTTTTAAATATTGACTCAATTTCTAAATATTTTATTGTAAATTATTAATATAATTTTAGAGACAATTTTACATTTCAACATTAACTATTCGATATTAGAATTAACTGTGATATTACATTTTTTTATTTATTTAATCTTTTTAACAATGTACCCATCAATTTTTATTGTAAATTATTATACTTAATATTATTTTCAAAATTTTAAATTATTGATTTGATTCTAGTTTTGACATTTAGTATAAATTGTATTGTAAATGAATTAATTTAATTAATTTAGATGTTTACTTTAGTGTTAATTTATATGAGTGTAATACTTACTAACAATAGATTAAGTGCATTGTTACTAACCCATGATCCAGGTTGGTCGAAATAAATACATTATTATTATATATTATTATTATATAAACTTTTCTGGATATCACCTAGTTTCAGAGTTATTACCAATTAAAAATAAAAACATATTTTCTAATTGTTACTCAGTACAAAAGGTCTTTTTAACAGCGTTGGTGCCATTATGAAGAATACTCTCACTAACCTCATTAATAGATGTTAAAAAGTGAGAAATAAAGGTTTAAAAAATGAGGTTTTATGAATAACATTTACTTTATTATTTTTTGCTTGTTTTTACATCAAAAATGCGTGGTTAAAATCTTTCGGGTTACAAGAGCCCACGGTGTAAAAGTCACATTCCACAGAGCAATGTAGACCTACATTGTACGTAAACAGTTTTGACATTTTGGTGACGTCGCGTCTAAATAGTACATTACGACACAAATGCGAAAAACACGAAATTCGAAACGAGTGGCGATGTTTCAAAACACGACCGACAGGGAGTGTTTTAAATCGACAAGAGTTACGAATTTCGTTTTTGCACGTGTCTCGTACGACGTTTTTTAGTACAGATGTCCCTCCGAAGTTTTGGACCTGACGTAAAATAACCCACTTCTCGCACTAGAACCTAAAAAAGGCACCATCTGTACTAAAATAGTACATTTCCTAACTAGTGCGGGAAAGCTTATTTTTCGGCGAGGGTGAAAATTGGAGCCCGAGTGAAACGAGGGCGACAATCACCCGAGTTAAAAAAAAGTTTTTGCACGTGTAATGCCCCGGCCACGACATTGGTCTAAGGCGACCAGCGGCGAGCGAATCCATGAGTTGGAGCGGGATGCCGATATGGGTACGAGAGGGAGCACCATACGTTTTCCGCTAAGCCGGTCGCCTTAGACCACAAAACAGAAGTTCTGTGCCTTAGACCGATGTCGTAGCCGCGGCGTTAGGGACGATTTTTTTCATAACAAGTGCGTCAAAAAGAGAAATTACCGCGCGCGAAGCGTGCGCAAAGTTCGTTTTTGCGCACTAGTTAGAAAAAGGTATATTAAGTGGTGTTGCTGGGGAATATGCTCTATGGCAACACCACAATGCAATGTTTTTTTTAAGTAGTTCCCAGTTATCACCAATAGTTTACAGGTACCTAACAGCTGGAAATGTTTGTGGGAATAAAATAGTTACCAGTGGTAACAGGTAGGGAAAAGCAGTTGTTACCACTGCTGACAATTTAGTGCTAACAGGTGGAAATAATCCGTTTATTTCCTTTTCTTTAGTATTAGAAAAAATAACAACACTCTTGATATGCATTGTTAATAAAGAACACTCTTGAAAATAAGTCTCAGCAGATATGTAACAAAATTATAAATCATTTACGATATTACGATTTAGTACTAAAGTGATTTTAACCCTGGGTATTGGCTACTTTTTTGCCGTCATATAAAAAACAAAACATATCAATTAACAAATACGCAAGTTTGACATTGAATGCTTTAACAGAGCTGTCAAATGGTCAAAGGGTTAATTTCATAATTACCATGACCAGTTTTTTAAATTGGCTTTCAGTAATATTGAATAAAAAGACGCATCTTGATTGTTTGCCTTGTTTCTAATACTAAATAAACGATTTATAGTATATCGAACACAAAGATCAAAACAATATTAACTCAAAATGCACGTGCAATTGTACACACTATAAACGACTACAAACAAAGTTCGTAAATCTCGAACTCTGAACTCTCGAATCTGAATTTTGAGTTATTCTGTTTTTTCTAGGTGTGCGATACCTATGTCAAATAGGTGACACTTAAATGACCTTGTCCTATTAATGAAACAGCATTTTCAATAAAAAAAACTTTATTTTGAAATTATGGTTATTATCTATTAACAGTTTTGTTATAATTAGGCCTGCGATTATTTATGCGTTCAGGTTAGATAAGAGTATTAAAACGTTTTTACAAAGTTGATATGCCTACACTAAGTGATTACGGCTTATACAAACACCACCACTACGTATATCCTACAAAACTATGGTCCTTAAAATCACCAATTTTGTTAACAGATAATCGACCAAAATTCAATTACATTTTTTTACATTTTATTTCTAAACGCGTAGAAAATAAACTAAAAAAAATAAACTCATGTAAAGACAAAATAAATGCAATCTATAAACCCTCTATTTAAATTAGGTAATATGATAATAAAATTTAACAAAGGAGATTAAGGACTCTTAATTAGTGTCAAATATTAATGTTTAAGTTAACATATAATTTAATTTGTATCATTTAGCCCGAGTGCCGTATGATTACTATTTCTATACCGTGAAATATAGATAATATAATCACTGTCTTTACGTCAATGCCTACTCAATCTCTCACAGATTCTTATAGAATTTCACCCCATCTCCAATCAAGGCACTATTCGTTTTGGTATATTGCTGATACGTATCCTCACTCCTAATTCACAATATCAATGCATTAAAATAATTATTAAAAGTGTGAAGAGTATAATTGTCAAGTTCTTACAATAAGTCTGCGTTGACCTTTGAAATTATAATAAGTTCGGTTACTTACTCAATACTATCGCGAAATAAATAAACCAAGCGCAGTTATTGACGTAACTATTTCATGGTTATTATCAATTCAAAGGTCCCACACTACGAATCTATAGGTTTTATATCTATCCAGATAATGTTACTATTACAAAAATATCTATAATCATCTATGCTTAATTATTCGAAAAGTAAATGTTTATGGGATAGGCTAAGGATGTATTTAACAACATATACCCTTTCAATTTTTAATGGACGATGTGATTAACAATAAACATAATCTGGTAATTATGGTCATACACGTAATTTCCAGATTATTTAGAAATTTAGTCGATTAATGAAATTATTTCAATAAATGCATGTAATCCATTATTCATAAATGTCATTCCTATTTCTTCGAGAATTCCGATCAAAACACGAGAATATTACAATCGTTCCCGAATGATACAAATTGGGACAAAGTACTATGATGGTATCCAGTAAGATGTCGCCATAATACTTTGCCGTCAGAGCTTTGACGAAATTCTTAATGAACTTGAAATGTAATGCGATTTTTTTACAAAATGTTTGTCTTTTTAATGATGAGGTGGGGGTAGACGGTATAATAAAAGTCGAATTTGAGTGTTGCGGGCAGTCTACCAGAGGCCGGAGGAGAACCCGCCGGGCGGCACGCGGTTGTGGTTGATGAAGCTGCTGCCGGTCAGTGACGTCACGGTGTTGATCTGCCCGTTCAACGACTTGTAGCCGTCACCGGTGATCGGGTTGCCTTCTGGAAAAACCAAGTCTTTATTTAAATACAATGCATATTTTTATAGAAAGACCTAGATATAGATGATTTGGATCGATAAAGAATAAATTTTAGCAAAATATTCGCCCCGCAAAAGTGCACGAACGGCAATAGTGCACGATTACCAAATGATCTTATCAAAAACGGAAAGACTGAATTAATTGTCGATTCCAGCTATTTTACTTACATAAGTCACCACGTCAGGAGTTCCCAATATTTTTTTTAAATAACAAATTAGTGACTACACATGCATGTCAATTTACATGTGCATTTTTCGATGTATGGGTGCATTCATGTAGTAAATAGTCCAATTGGCTAGCTGATTTTGGAACTAGTGAAACAGCTATAAGAAAACAGAAACTATCTAATACGTAGGTTCGATACATTTGAAAATCCAATTAGGGCGGTACCCTGCTTCTCCAAAAGCGATCTGCTTTATCTGGACGGAAAAAGCTCGAAAAGAAAACCATTTACTTGTATTAATCTATTATAACATTGACAGTGCTTTTGTCGATCGAATAATCGACCTTCGGCAAATTGGGCGAGTGGGCGCCGCCCTAATTATAAAAGTCAGATTTTATTCGTTAACCTATTAAGGTATTAATTAAAGTCATGTTTATTTAAAGTACGAAGGAATTTCAAATAAAATGGATTGAATAAGGTTCATCAAGGCTGCGAATAATCTGTAGCTGGGTCAATCACCTTTTAATTTAGTCCGTGGGCTAGTCGGCCTGAAATTAGAAAACGGTATAATTTGGGGGTACCAAGTGTCCTTTTTACAGTAGTTAAACATATTCCTAAGGATGTTAAAAAAGTATGATAGACATCTCAAAGTGGTAGCTAATAGGCATACGGGCTATTTCAAGATTTCCGTTGTATGACAGGTATGGTTAAAATTAGGAGGTACAAATTTTCCTTTTCACGGCTGTTAGGTAAGCTTATAAAAACGTCAAAAATGCAAGATTGCCATTTATAAGTGCTACCTAACAAAAATGGGGGCCAATCAAAGATGGTGGATCTCAAGTTTTACAAAATCAAGTATATCTCGAGAACTATTAAATATATCTAATTACTCTCTTGAACAAAATTAAAGGCATATCTGTAAGCTTCATATTTTGCATATACACTATATTGCTAAAACCAACCAATAATTAATTATGACCAAATTTATGAAAATTTCGTGATTTTGATTTTTTTTGTGTCGTGTTTTTACATAGTAGTCATGACGCTAGAAAAATTAAATATTTTTTGAAAGATAGTGTATTTAATAAGCTTTAATTTGATGTATACAACTTGTTGGCGGTATTAAAAAAAAGACCCATAAAAAATATTTAATTGAATTGTAGTCTTAAATCACTAAGTATACGGTGGACCGTATACTTAGTGATTTAAGAGGCGATGGAAGTGCCACTCGTAAATAATAGTGCTTATTTCAAATAACCAAGATTGAAAAATATAAAAAAAATCGCCTCTTAAATCACTAAGTATATGGTGGATTATGACTACAATTAATTTAAATATTTTTTATGGGTCTTTTTTTTAATACCGCCAACAAGTTATATACATCAAATTAAAGCTTATTAAATACACTATCTTCAAAAAAATATTTAATTTTTCTAGCGTCATGACTACTATGTAAAAACACGACACAAAAAAAATCAAAATCACGAAATTTTCATAAATTTGGTCATAATTAATTATTGGTTGGTTTTAGCAATATAGTGTATATGCAAAATATGAAGCTTACAGATATGCCTTTAATTTTGTTCAAGAGAGTAATTAGATATATTTAATAGTTCTCGAGATATACTTGATTTTGTAAAACTTGAGATCCACCATCTTTGATTGGCCCCCATTTTTGTTAGGTAGCACTTATAAATGGCAATCTTGCATTTTTGACGTTTTTATAAGCTTACCTAACAGCCGTGAAAAGGAAAATTTGTACCTCCTAATTTTAACCATATCTGTCATACAACGGAAATCTTGAAATAGCCCGTATGCCTATTAGCTACCACTTTGAGATGTCTATCATACTTTTTTAACATCCTTAGGAATATGTCTAACTACTGTAAAAAGGACACTTGGTACCCCCAAATTATACCGTTTTCTAATTTCAGACCGAGTAGCCCACGGACTAATTTCCTTGACACTCGTTGCTATGGTTACGTTTTCCTGAGTCAACCTTAAAATTATACTTAAATATCATTAAAAGGCAAAAGGGCAAAGGAGCATCGTGTGCCATAGCAGGTCACGTCATTAGTAAGTGTTATACAAAAAATCAGTATCAGCCTTAACTTATTTTTTAAGAAAAAAAAGAAAAACTATATTTTATGAATAGGTGCCTACTTCTATTTTAATGGCACGAATTACTTCGTTTTTATATATATAAGGTGTCCCAAACTATGCAACTTTTGTCCTCTGGGTGACAGAACAATACCTACCTACGAATTCTGTCACGTGACAGAGTACCAACTAAAAAAGGTGATTGGCCCAGGTATGTAATCACGTGTTGTGGCAAATAAACTTGTTCAATCCAAATAAGTACAGAGTAAGAAGGATAAAAACTATAAAAAGACAAGTACAACCATCAACCACAGTAATCATAAACATAAATTAGATGCATAGGTACCTACGTAGTTAAGTACTGAATATAATGGCAGATATTGTAGTAATTAGTTGTAGGTGTATTTTTGCTATCTATTTACTGAAGATATTTAAAATAGTGGAATATTTCAAGCTGTTAATATTACACCATCAGACGATCCAGTCTCCACTCTAAGTACTATACCTACTGGATATGAAAATGCGTGCGAAATATAGGCGAAGAGGTTACATAATGCACAAACCCATTGCATGACACTATTTACACGTCTATGAATAAACAATTAAGTACATTACAGACAAGCAATCAGTTTCTATATTTGATTCCTGCTATTTAATTACTGTTCGAACTAACAATTTACGCTTAACTAAGATAAATTGCATGACCAACTTTACTGCCAACTAGTTTTAATCGAATATAAACAAAAAAGCATAAAACGAAACGAGTTGAGTGTTTAATCGAGAACTGAAGGAATCCTGCCTGTTGTATTTATAATATTTAGGAAGGTAATAATCGACCATGTTGTCGATATACAATTTCTGCCAAACAATACAAACAGACTGAACCGTTTCTTAATAAAGTAAGAGCAAACAATTTTAGAATTATAACTAACGTGAGACTCAAATATATTTAAATATTTATCACGCGGGTTACTTACGTAATTTAAGTCAATAATTGCTCGAAATCGTTCCGATCCATTTATCCTCTAAATGGAAATATGTCCAGCAATTATCGACTTAAATTATGTGAGTAACCCGTTTGATAAATATTTAAATAAGAGCAAACAATTATTAACACTAAATTTAAGTATTTGCAATTAACAAAAGCTCCATTCTTTAACGTACCCTGATCGAGTATATAATCAGGTAGATAATTGGTGCATTTGTGACATTCCTTCAGTCTAGGATGAATTAAACACCCACCCATTTGTCTTCCGCGAAGATAGTCTACAAAGTACGTCTTAGGTCGGAAATCCTCAGCATGCCGTTTCAGGTCGAACAGATATCCAGGGACGTGTTTTGGAAAAATGGGAGGAAATCCTGTGAGAGTGTACGGACCGGGTGGCTTAGGAGTCTCAAAAAGAGTAAAATCAGGAATTGGACCGTCACGTTCGTATTTAAAAAGAGTTGGTGGCGGATACGCTTGTGCGTGAATATAAGGGTCGACAAGCCCGTCTAAAGTCGGCACAGGATTATATTTATAATCCAGTTTTGGTTTTTCACCGAGAGCTGATGTCATTCCGACAAAAGCATAAGGAGGCAGCGGATGATACGCTGTTTTCTTGTCCTTTGGCTCTAAATAATGTTGAGCAGGGAAAGGTGGCCAATGTCTATCCAATATGGGCTGGGGAGACAGTGAATCTTTGTCTATTGTTGGATGATCCTTTTCAGGGTCATCGGATTCCAATCCGAGTAATGTGTAAGGAGTCTGTCGGTAGGTCGGTGGAGTGTACATAGTATTGGGCAGGTTTGGGGGGCCAGTCAGTGGTGTAGTAACGGTGGGTGGGTTGGGGCTCGAGGTCGGAGTGGGCACCTCGCAGGGCGGCGGCCGGGTGCCGGCGTCGCGCAGGCTGCAGCAGCACCCCGTCTCCGGTTACTGGATTCCTCTTGGGCGGCGTGAACGATGCTGACCATTTACAGAACAAACGGTTTTCATTCGAACTATGTGCAAGTGTGACATACCTACTGTTTTTTTATTATTTTACAGTCATTTCCGAGATAAATTGAACGTTGTTCTCCTATTAATACTAACATTAGGATATAAATAAAGTCATCAGATAATTGTTAAGTGGATTCTCCTAACGCCCAGTATCTATTGACCAAAGACATTTAGAAATTCTATTCTATAGTTACTTAGTTAGGAATTGAGACGGTAGTTATAATTACTGTTACGGATACACTCTGTGGGTAACCTCAAGGCGTTCTACTGAACGAACTTAGAATTCACATGCGTTCGTAAGTGTTTAGTTTCGTTATATTTGAGTGCATCATTGATCACACAATGCATATTGTGCAATCATGCTCTTATTCAATGCAAGCTCCATTCTTTTTAATATGCGATTTTGTTTATTTTAAACAATCTCCATTCATTTGAAATGTGTGTCAATCTTTAATTGGGTTATTGTTCATTAATGACAGGTAAGGGTGTATGGTTAGAAGCGTGTCAGTTTCTGGCGTGCTTTGTCCAGGTAAGTGCTATTCGGTTCTTGGAGTACACCGCTACAGTTATACCGAATAAATAAATGGTCTTTCATTTCTAGTATGACTGTAGAGGGATTAAATGTGGAATGGATACCATCGAAATAGATTAAATCGTTTCTAAGAATTGAACAGCGGCAGTTAAAGATGATGCGAGATTTTATCAGTACCACTTCCCACAATCGTTAATTTAAACTAGTTTGTTCAACAACAGACAACAGTTCTTTTCTCTGGCATTTTTGACGATGTGATTATAGTTCGCTTAGGTTAATATCGAAAATCAAACATTTTTCTTTTATGTAGGTACCCAAGTTTCTTGACGATTAGAATATCCTTAAATAAGGAAGTATGCATTTTACTAGCCTGATAGAGACAAGTATCAGGCTAGTAAAATGCATACGGTGAACTCTATTTGTGTTCTTTTTTGTAGCAGTACAACAGTACTTAATTTCCAATATCTATGAACGTTAACTACGTTATTATTATTAGGCAAGATAGTCTTACATCTTGCCTAATAGTTAGCATTCATAAATAGTATTCCATTCCACATTCCAACTCCTTAATATAAACCCGCCAACCCTAGCGCAGCCGTGCGACATGCCTACAACTGAATGAACTCACAATGGTCCCCGGCGTCCGTCTCACCTCGGCTGGGCGTCGAGGAGGCGCTGCCGTTCAATTTGGGCGAATGCACGGGGCTGCCCCCGTTCAGGGCTGGCTCTCCGAACTTGATGTTGCTACGTATGGTGTCGGTCACCATCGGAGTGACGTGGGCTGATTGGCTCTGAAAATACATTGAAGATTTGTTGAGCTACCTACTCATCAATGGCATCTTTACAAGACGCGGAAGAGATCTGACATTCAAATTAAAAAAAACGACTTCAACCGATTTCTCCAAGGTCCTATCATCACGGTTTGTTTTGAAGTCGGTTACAAAAAGAATGATCGAAATCGGTTGGCGTGGTATTGAGTTGTTCGTCCATTTGTAGTGCACATGCTTAATGCAAATTTATGACTTTATTGTTTTCTCATGGATGTCTTTGTCAGAACTGGATCAAATTAAAGTGGAACCAATCGGTGAGCATCAGCTATCAAATAAAAAAAAAATCATCAAAATGTACAGTCGAATTGAGAACCTCCTTCTTTTTTTGAAGTCGGTTGAAAACATGGCATCAAACGTCAAAGTGGCTAACAGGATGATACCTACATAGGGCTTAATATTCTTGCTTTAAACTGTAAAAAAATTACCTGTCCGAAAAGTCTAGAGTGAGTGTCGCGCGGGCGGGTGGGCGTGTCGCGCACGGCGCGCGGGCGCAGGTTGCCATTCTTCACGGGGCTGCTGTTCACGCTCTCCGAGCTGAAGATCTCGGCGATGCAGCTCTTTGGCGCATTCGGCACTCTGAAAACCAGAAAATAAAGAATCAGTTTGATTAAGAACAAGCAACATCGTTTATTGCTAATTAATGATTATTTCGCAGGAAAACAAGCAATACATTGAGGATCATGGTTTTTGTTTACGTATTAATTAACACGTAGGCCCTATATGCAGTAGGTTAGATTACACGGATACTTTTACTCGTACACTAAATTTAGTTACTTAAGGGCAGATTTTTCAATCCCCTAATAAACGTATCCGTTAGTTAAAATTATCACCATCCTTTTCAAAAATCATCAGTCCAAGAGGGACAGGGCTAACATTTATTTGACAGGTACGGTTAACTGGGGATTGAAAAATCAGTCCTAAGTGTATCATTTTTTAAATCATTTTTGTTAGGAGCCAAATTTGAAATTTAAAATGAAATTTTAAAGATCTAAAAGCCTGTCCAATGTTGAAATCAAATCGGCCTATTATTAATACACAACCCCTCATCTGGCATGCATTAGCCCCCCTGTAACTGGACACGCGCGGACATCATTAAGTAATGACGGTATGCAGATATGGGAAGGGCACGTCCATTACACCTACATATACAAATACAACCTACATCTGTGGAAACTTTATTACTTTTGACAAAGAGCTCTTTATGGCATGATTCATGTCAGAAACAAGTTAGCGAGCCAGAAGCCCCCTGTCTATGCACGAAACCACAAATCAATAGGTTTATAGTAAAAAAGCCATAAAAATCGTTCCAACGGGAAAGTTTGAGTTCCGGAAATAATAAGTGAACGGGATTTCCCTCGGCTTCAAGTAATTTGACACTAAATAAGAAAGTGACTTGATGACGGTAGCACATTTTTGGACATACCCAAAAAATCAAATCCTTACAAAAACAACAAACATATTATAACCTTTTCGTGAGTAAAGGAAGATATTTGCCATCATACAACCCAGACATTTAGTTTTTTTTTTCTCAACGAACGTGATATTAGTTACGTGAAACATATACTCATACAAATCTTCAAATAAAAGGCGCGCCCATAAAAGTTACTACTCCTCATAATGAAATGTCAATTCTTTGGCCAGATCTAGGATATTTTGATAATGTCTAGACACGGATACTCACAGGCTACTCACAGTGTATCCGTGTAACTTGACATCAATTACCGATATAAATACCTGGTCACTTTTATCACAGGCTAGGGAATTATGGCGCTGCGAGTCAGCCCATTCCTTGATTGCGCTGCGTTTATAAATTTCCCTGCAAATTGTGTTGGTAATGTGGCGCTGCAAGATGGCGAGATAACGTTCCGGAGCGAAAATGTGCGGTTTTATAAGTGGAAGCACTTGTGCCGAGGTACGATTAGAGCGATTCAGTGTAGTTGCTTAACTTGCTAAGTTTGTAATGTTTGCCCGTTCAATTACTAGCACTATATGGAAGTATTTTTATTCAGGTAAAAACAAACCTGTGGTACCTAAACAAACAATGCAGGGGAAAACCATGGCAGTTCACTTCAGTTGCTGAACGTTGGTCAAAAACTATGGTTAATTATGAAAACGTATCGAAATTTACCATAACATCATGTCATGATATTAGGTAGGTAAGAAAGTACAGTGAATGTTTGAATACCTACTCTATCTTAGTATTTCTCACATAGTTTTGTGAGCTGTCACAGACGTAAAAATTAAGCTTCCTTAACTTAATTTTACTAATTTTTGTATGGGAATAGCTCGTCGCAGCGTTTACTTTACAAATAGTATCAACATATTATGGTCATTAACGACAACCCTTAACTTTTGGACATAGACAGTGACACTCTTGACACAACTGTCAAACTATCTAATAAATAGATACCCATCTATCGAAGTACGTAACTCGTTACATAGAAATCTCACGCCAGTTCCTATATGTATAAATCGATATGCAACTGAATATTACAAGCTTAAACTGCTAGAATTGTGACAGTGACATGTACGACAGCAAACGGGTAGATACCTATTGTTCAAGACCGCGTTTCTACGTGGATGAGGGAATCAATAGGTGGGTACAACGTCGCGCCGCTGCGGAAACTGCCCACATTACCGCACCGGAGAGCTTTGAGACAACTTTTCATAAAAACATCTGCGTTGCATGACGAGGAATGCAGATAGATGGTTAACCAGTGTATACCTAGCTAAATAAATTCGAAAATCCTAGATTCACCTATACCTTGATTTTACAAGTGCCTATAGGGTACCTACGTTAATTATTTTGGGCACCCCATTTTCCTGTACGTTTTAACTGGGATATTTTTCTTAATTATTTATTGGGGATGGAACTATCTCCTCAACGAATGAAATATTAATAAAGAAGGTGAAAGCCTATTTTTAAATATTCTGGAATCACCAGGAATTGCCAGATTGTACGAGACATAGCAAATATCTGCATTTTTCATCTGCAAAGGACCCTTGAAGCTTTTGTATGTAGCTACTTACTAATTTTACATTTTATGCCTAATTCTGGATCTTTTTACCAAGTTCATAATAAAAGGTACCAGATACTCGTTGAACCCAATGTTGGTACAAAATTTTGTCAAAGGTTGAAGATACAACCTCCGTGAAAACAATTTAAAAACAGCCATCAATTTAGAAATACCAGTGCGTTTTATCATTCCACTAGTCCGCTATCAAGTTCCCTGATTACAACGAAGCGTCGCGTAAGAGCACACTTCGACGTGCGAGTTATCTGCGAGATTGAAGCCGTAATGGGGGCCGCAAGCGCAGCCTCAGGCTGGCGCGTGCGACGCGACTGCCGGAGATTAGATCTCCTGCACACTAGAAGTAACGTGTCTACGCCCTAACCCTAATATGCATAGATCTAAAATGTGCAAACGATTTCTCCCCAGAGTCAACATGCAAATGACACATAAACATAACACGTATAATATTTCATGGCATTTACGTATGATCTATTTAGACGAGATATTGATGGAATAGTTAGGTATAAGGTTATAACTACATAGTTGATCTAATTGTAACCAATTATATATTAGCGACCTCGCATAGTAAGAACAACAAAGATTGCCTTGTGGTTTATTTAATCCAATAAATTATATATCTAGTAGTGTGAAACCTTCCCAAGCCGAGTAAGCCGTGCTATTCCTGCGCCTCCGTTCCAATCACCCGACCACGGAAATGATAACAGGATTTGATTGAAAATGGTGTTTGTTGATATACCGTGCATTGTAACAAAGTGCAGCTATCTTTCGACGATGATTACAACCCAACACTCACGAACTCTAATTATAAATCTTGTAAACAAACCGTTCGTCTCTGATCCTATAATTAGCTACGGGAAGAAAGCGTGTGAGAGCAAATTGCTTAATAGTAATATACATATATGGTAGCTACATGTGCCACACGCAACTAAAAGAAACAACGCAGACGGGGTTCAGCTACAAAAATAAACAGCTGTCATCAGACAGGGAAAAGCCGGCCGGAAGATAATAATAAATTCCTACGCTTTAAAAGGGAACGTTGTGATTATGAAAGGCTTGTTTTTCCATAATATGGGTATCGTTTACATTCTGTTTGAACTAGCCATATGCATGCTTAATGATAATTATGAACAAACAATGGTCGGTGAGTTGGAACATTTAGTTAAATTACCCTACTCGAGAAATGGAAGTGAAGATTGAAGCAGGGAGAAATAATTTACGATCTGCATTTAAAATTGGATAGAATTGACGTGGATGTGAGTTAAGAGATCGTAGTAGCGATAGTGTCGCTAGTTAGGCGCGTGCGCCGCCGACTTGGTGTTCGATATCAGAGGCAGTTGCTCGAGTAATGATTTTACGCCTCTGCAGACTGCGGTTTTGCTCTAAAAATGCTGGTAGTAATGAGACCGAGGTAATGATACCCACTGTAATGAGAGCCCGCGTAACTCTATCATATGCGAAGACAGGAGAAAACTTCGTTTGCAAATGAAAGGCAATGCATTAGCTGTACAAACGGTTTGCACTTTCCCGAAGTTTCATACTGTGACGTCACCGACATATAACGTTAATTTACGACTTGCTGCATAAAAATGTGATCTACTTTCTAAATCGTTTAGCGATCAATTAACTTTACAACCCGGATAACTAATTAATTGGGATTTTTTCTGTTTATATGTGGGCGGGCATTTCTCATTAATAAATCCCACCTTCGTAGCACCACTAAAATTAATTTCGGCCAAGATAATAGTGTCGCGTATATGCTTACGGGATATTTACGGAAGCTAAAAAGATGGTTTCACTCACGATGACGTGTGGATTTGAAAGGAAATGGTATGAGAATTTTACGAACTATTTTTTTATCAGAAGAAACGATCTAAAGTCAGTAGATTCAAATATTGGGTTCTTCTGTTATGCTTTTAAGTATTTAAATCCCTGACAGTGTAGGTAGGTAAGTATATACAGGGTGTTCCATAAATAATGGAACACCCTGACACCCGAGGTAGACACCTAAGAGGTACCTAACCAACATAACATGACCTTAGTAAAAGTTGGACAGTTTTCGAGATATTGCCATTTTTACGTTTTTTTTTCAAACTTACCCTCTTTTTTATACGTTAAGTACTATAATTTACTTGATTAGATTTTGTGCTATTAATTTTTCTTATTCTTAACTTTATCAGAAATAGTAAAATTTTATAATTAGGTAGGTATTTAGTATAGGTATATAGTATATATATACATATATATGTATATATATATATATAATACAGCAAATATAAGAGTTAATTTTTTGTGGAACAACTCAAATTATTTTCTTAAATTTTTTTTGAGTTTTGTTTTTAAGCAGTAACACTGCTATGTACTGCAAAATTAAATAAATATTAGATATCACATACCAAAGAAAAACTACCCAAGTTTTCCAACGCCGGAGGTGGGATTTGAACCCTTTCGTGGCTGATTCCTAAACCACTCGGCCACTCCAGCTTAGCAAACACCAGTCAAATTTCTCGGGTATATGAAATCTGTTATACGGCTAGGCGCCATTGACTATACGAGTCTCTAAGGGGTAAGCAATACGTGCTAGCCACCTCCTATTTTTTCTTTGGTTTATGACATCTAATATTTAAATGTACATAAGAGTTCGTTCACAAAATATATCAAACGGAACCCAAATTAAATCGTTTAAGCCTTTCGACGCTAACCATTAATAAGAAAACTCGATTTGCATAGTTAATTTGTAAGACTCATGGTCAGATAACACTCGGGGCGCTGTATTGATTTACCCACTTAGGTATAGGCTAAAGCACTAGTAGATAACGTATCTAGAGGCTTCGGAATTTTCGTACCGATAAGGACTGCTACAAACACGCAAACGTAAGATTTACACCATCTACGTTATCAGATTGCGTCTCGTTTCTCTGGTGTCACACTATACCAACAACGACAAGAAGACAAAAACCGTTCAACGGCGTCTGCAGCGCGTGGGTGCTGGGGTTTTGTATCTATCAGACAATAACAGAATAAAATCCGGCCAAGAGCATGTCGGGCCATGCTCAGTGTAGGGTTCCGTAGTTATTCAAAAACGTCAGGGCCGATTATGTTCGAAATAATTTAATTTTTTTTATCATGTTTTTTTTCATATTTTTTGCACCCACGAATTAAAAGTTAGAGAGGGGACACATTTTCTTATTTTGGTATATTCGAAAATAGTGACTCTAGAAAAAAACTTTTTTTGATAAACTATTCTTTTAAAAATAGCTGTTCAACGATACCCAACACTATAGGATTGCAGCGAAATAAAATTGAGATCGAGGTTATTGAGATCGCGTGACGACCACTGTTTTAAGGAGCAAACTACTCTTTCGAGCTCTTGAGGTGAAAAAGTAATTATTTTACTCATGAACAGTCTTGATATTAATTGAATTGCATTACCAAGGCATATGGAAATCTTCAGCGTTCCGGCTGAGGGGACAGCACGGCGCGGCGAGCCTCGCTGTCGCTCGCATGAGCGCGCGACGCTCGTGCTCGAAACGCAACGTTTCATTATCAACTTATGCAAAAACCAGTCAGGTGTGAATCCAGCTTCGAATGATTAGCGTTTTATTGCACCGTAATATGCAGGTAGATGACACTGATATGCAGGTATTCAATGTAGTTTATTTATCATCTCTCGACGGTTATTTTAAGTAGGCAGTTGAAACCGCAAGTAGTTGAGTAAGTAGCTGTAAGAGTAAGTAATTTAAAATGAGGTTGCTAATAATATTTTTAAAATTGTGTGGAATTTACTACCTTTGTGAAAGTTGAGACTTTGCACTGGAGATACATATTTTATTAAAATTCAGTAATTAAGCGAGAGCTGCTAACTAACTGGGCTGAGCGTCTTACATACTTTAACGAGTAGATGTTGAACATAATTTAACTTATATTTCTAATCCGTCAGCTCACGTGAAAGCTGCATTATTTCACGTCACCCGGCGACTAGCTACGTGTTATTTTCTACGTAAAATTTCTCAACAGGCGTCTGCGGAAATGTAGAAATCCGAGCCGTGAACGAGAGTAAGTACGTAGTAATTTTATAATTTACCAATCTCTTCACCGTCTCACCTTTCGACTGTGAGCGAGGTCCGAATTGCTGCACGCTCAAATAGTGAAAAAAACGAATTGGATGAAATTACACATTCTCTGTCCGGCCGAGCTCGAATTACTCGGCGTCCTATGTTCTTTCACCGGGATTTCCATTTCAACTAACCATGCAATAATGCTACAGTAACCTCGTTGTATTCCATTAACAGTACACCCCGTTGCAACACTTTGTATATATTTAAAGCACGAGAGTGGCGTTCTATAAGCGACTTCCTCGTTATAGGTCCTAATAGTTGTAGCTGTCCTCTTGTGACAGCGACAGCAATAATTTATTAAATTTTTGAACCACCTTGTTCCAAGTTGATATAACTTCGTTTTTGTACGCAAACTTTCTCCTCGCGTTACGCCGGTTCAAAATTATCGCTAAGATACCTACTTAATTTGTGATTGTGAAGAAAGAAGGTGATATTTAGGAAAGTTATATTTTATGTCAATGAAATACCAAGTACGATGTAGTTACTTATTGTACGGTAATGTCTTCCTCGCATTTATCAATTTTAAGCAAATAATTATAAGCAAATAGTATCAAAAACTGGACCAACATTAAAGACGCGGTCACGCTGACAAGGCGGGCGAAGAACAGAGAAGATTTTGCAAAGGTGGCCACCGACGCCCGATAGGGCATAGCAACAGAAGAAGAAGAATAAGATAGAAATATAACGGTACTTTTAATTTTGTTCTATAAGTTAATTTATCGATATACTTATGAATATGGGTAGTCGATAAATGAGAAATCCCTATGACAGCTCAAAAATGCCACCGTAATTCCGACCACTGCGTTATATTCCTATGCTGTACCTAAACTAAAAGTTTATGTTGTTTAGCACCTACTTTCAACGGTTAGCAGATAAAGGTTAAATACGTTTTCCAGTATTTATAAATCTTGTTTTACATTCTAAAAACAAAGCCTGCCCACAGAGGAGCCGGGTGCTAATACCGTAATACCGAAGCAGCTTCATTCGTTCAACAGCTCTTTGTTCGCTCCTAAAATCTTCACTGTTTATTGTTCAATGCCATATCGCGACTCAACTGTGATGGGGAATGTAAATAATCCCATTCATTATTTATTTTATTTTTTCGCGTATCTACTAATCGATAAACTATTCTTACTTTAGCATATTGCTGTATTTTATGACTGAAGACGTAACTGTAAGATTATGGTTTTTGATGTGCTCGTTCAGAAAATTACTGCATGGTATACTCCTAGCAGCAAGAGCTAAATGTTATAATTATTTTTTTTTTACTTAAGCTACTATCTACTTATGAAACGCTACAAAGAAAATCAGACTTAATATCTACTATATCTAGCACGTTGAGCACTCTCGGGCTATAAAATTCTTGAAAAGAAACTAGAAAATTCATAAAACGCAGAAAAGAAAATGTAAACTGCTTTTAACAAGCAAAGCGAAGAGCGCCTGGCACATTTTCCACCTTAAAAATGTTAAGAGAAAAGAAAAGCTTATGGACTTTTTGTAAACCTGTGTTTTTTGTTGATTTTTCTCAAGTACATGAATTACCTGATTTCATTTGCAACCTGATTTCATTTAAACAATTTAACGTATGTGACCGTAAAATACTTACAATACGTACGAATAAATACCTTTACATTGTAGATCAAATCTTCCCACGATATTTGAATCTCAAATTGAATTGAAATATCGATTTTATTTATAATTTCGATAAACGAAGCAACGCTGCATTAGCGTATGTAATAAAACCTACCTATTCATCCTTAGTGTTATTCAGTAAACAATTTTCGAGCCTTCAAATATCTTTTTTTCGTCTAAAACTGCCATGTTTGCCTAAAGGTACGTACCAAGATATTTGAGTCCGTGTTATAGTCAAAAGTTATTATTTCTCATGCATTTGCCTTACTTTTAATAACGGAAAGCAGTTTACGTCAAACTTACACTTTTAGGTTAGAAAGTTGTTTACTACATAAGACAACTAAGGGTCATTCATTCATTATGGATCACAGAAAAATGGGTAGGTAACGTTAACGCCATATTATTACTTTTTTTATCTTCGTGGTTATATTTCTCGTCGTGGTTATATTAATCAGTTTCAGGAAGCTTATACAGATTATGAGATTAACATTTGTCAGTGTTTCGTTTATTAATAAAACCTTTAATAGGCAACGATCGCGGCCATTAACCCCGTGACCAAACGTCTGGTACGAGTCTACAGAACGATATTTATTACAAGGCACGAAAAAGTGTTATTTACTCGACTTGTACAGTGTTCCATTGATTCTAAGACATGATAATTGTAAGAAAGTATTTCGAAAAAATAAACACGTAATGTCGTTGGCTGTTGGCATTGATGTTATTATTCCGTTAAAATAATCTAGTTGGTGATGTGTCGCAATCATTAATCGATTTACTTTGGTGATGTAATTTTATTTATGTGCCTATATCTGCCGATATAAATACCAAAATTATCTACCTAATTTATACGGCTATAAATAGGTAGGTGATGGTATGTATATGTACCTTCATTCTCGAAAATATCAGAGCAGAGACAAGCAAATCAATCAATGTTCATTTACGATTTAGAACAAGCTTCATTGCATCATATTACCTACATTATACTGTCAAGCCATTCCAGCCGTATTTCGAGTTTTATTTGAAGGTTAAGTAGGTAGACGTATATTCAATCATTCCTATACCGTCTCTATTCATAGCATTTGTCAAGACATTGTTCAATCAAACAATAATATTACGAGTTAACTAGCTACCTACTAAAAGATTCAATTCAAAGCACTTTAAAAGTGAAAGAGTCAAAGGTTAATGGATAATAGCATTAATAGTAGTGACCCGACAATATACTGGGGCGACAATTATTGTATGATAATACCAAGATGATCATTCCTTTATCACCATGTTTATCACCATGGAGATAGATAAGTGAATCACATAGGCTACATATTAATTGAATATCACAATTTTTTTATCAAACAAAATATTCGTGCACGAATTATGATAAGATTGAAGAAGTTAGGTAAAATATCGAACGAATGCACCTATATTACAAAACATACTGTTTCGCATAGGTATCTATAGGTATTATACATCTTTATATTAATCAATCAATAACCAACCCCGTGAACTGTTGGCTGACAGCCAGTTACAAGTCTGATGTATGCGCTTTTACGTCCAAGTCGTTTATCTTACAGTGCATCCTATTTTAGTCCATATGTACATTATGTTTTAGTGATTTGAATTGTACGTCGGTGCTTCACTTATAAAACGTATTAGGGACCACGTATCTGATGCATGAGAAAAGTATGATTTATCTATTATTACAAAGCTGTAGGTATCCCAGTATACAGGATGTTCGTTTTGATTTGCGTAAAATTGGACAGCTGACTTGCAATATTAATAGAAATTGCCCGGTATACAGGGTGTTCGTGAGCAATTGCTTTAATTTCAAGGGTAGATTCTTTACATCAAATAAAGTTAATTGTACCAAGAAACTAATATCCTAACTCGTACCGTTTTTAAATTATTCAAAATCTTAATTTTCTCACTTAATTACATGAAACCACTGTAAAGTCTTCTTAATACAACATAACCAAATACTATTTTCTTCTATTTTTAACCGACTTCAAAAAGGAGGAGGTTAACAATTCGTCGAAATTTTTTTTTTTTTTTATGTATGTTCCCCGATTACTCGAAGACGCGTGGACCGATTTCAAATATTCTTTTTTTGTTTGAAAGGGTATACCTTCTAGTTGGTCCCATTGTCACCGAATCCAGATCTGATGATGGGATCCTGGAGAAATCGAGGGAACTCTTCAAATGTTGTAGGCACACATGACATTTTTCATTTATTTTCGAAGACTAATCAAGTATTTGCATCTAGTCATGAACATCTTAAGTTGGTGATCTGATGATGGAAGGTACAACTCTTTAGCAATTAGGAGTTGGGGGATAATTCTTTAAGTATAACATATTTCGTGTATTTTGGAAGCTATTTGAGTATTTGCCTTTAGGTGGTCATCCTTTCATGTTGGTGAGCTGATGATGTAAGGTACAACTCCTTGGAGATTAGGAGTTGGGGGATAATTCTTTAAATATAACATATTTCATATATTTTGGAGGCTATTCGAGTATTTGCCTTTAGGTGGTCATAGTCTCATGTTGGTGAGCTGATGAGGAAAGGAACAACTCCTTAACGATTAGGGGTTGGAGGATCATTCTTTGTATATATAACAAATGTCATACATTTTCGAGATCTATTCAAGTGTTTGCTTAGTAGTTATGACATGTCGGTTAGCGGTTAGTGATTCTTTAAATAATATTGGCATGCTAAGTCTGTTACCTTTGAAATTGTTTTTGTATTCATATAAGTTCGCCAGTTCAGGTTTTATGGCCTACTACAGTGCAGTACATTCTAATTATAAGTATTTAGAGCATACTGAATAACGATTTTATATTTACACTACTAAAAAGCAAAAAATAAAATATTTTAAAATTAAAAATAAAACCGCCTTCAAAAATTCGCCCGAACTAAAAAGTTAAAAATAATTTTGGTTCCTACTTCTTAGGATTTCCTACCCAAACCTTTAAACCTTTTACCCTATTCATTGAAATAAAATATTATGGCTAGGTACCCTACAGATTTCTTAGAAGTCGGTGCCAAGCCAAATATGTTCACTTTGCGAGTACTTATATGTATTTGATAGAGCTTTGTAATATACTGTCACTCCGGTTATGCTTTCATGAAAATGATTGAGGCAGACCATTCTGTTGATAAAAGCGTAATCGGAGTGACAGTAAGTTACAAAGCTCTATCTAATATATACCTATGAACGTATTCGGCTTGGCACCGACTTCTAAGAAATCTGTAGGGTACCTAGCCATAATATTTTATTTCAATGAATAGGGTAAAAGGTTTAAAGGTTTGGGTAGGAAATCCTCAGAAGTAGGAACCAAAATTATTTTTAACTTTTTAGTTCGGGCGAATTTTTGAAGGCGGTTTTATTTTTAATTTTAAAATATTTTATTTTGTAAGTAAAGAGTTTTCAGTTCTCGTCATGTACAACATTCACTTTTAAATAAAGGAGTTCGTTTAAGATTAGTTTTAATTTGACTTGTATATGTCACATCTCGGTCTTCGTAGGATTTCCTCCTGGTTAAACCACAATCTTCTTACTTTAAATGTAAACAAAACAAACTATATATGTTTTAGTAAGTACAATAGCTCACAACCTCAGACCAATCTAAAACTCAAAATACACACCTGTGAACCTGCTACTATTCTGTCATGTGAGTGTAAAGTCATCGAAAGGGTTAGTTCCACTGGATACCTTGGAGTGATACTAGATCAACGCTTATCATGGCATTCCCATATAGAGTTTGTTAATGGTAGAATAAGGAAACTTGTGTGGATTTTTAAAATTCTTAGACATATTGTTAACAAGACGCTTCTCAACCAACTTTATACCACTTTAGCTGAATCAGTCATGACTTACTGTATTACCTTATGGGGTGGAGCGTCTAAATCTAAATTTTTGGAGGTTGAAAGGGGACAACGATGCCTACTAAAAGTCATGTAAGTACTTGAAGCCGTTCAGGTTTCCTACTACCGAACTCTATCAAATCAGTGACAAATTATCACTACGGAAACTGTATATCCACCGTACAATATTAAAACTACATAAAACACTAACATTTAATCCTGCATTTCTTACTAGAAGACGTAAACATACTGTTGTCCCACAATCAGCATACAAATCTGTATTTTCTAAAAGACAATTTAAGTCACAATCCGCATATCTATATAATAAAATAAATTCTAAAATAAATATCTATGAACAAAAATTGTATTACTGTAAGAAATCCCTAACTGAATGGCTAAAACCACTTAGTTATGATGAGACTGAAGTATTACTCAAATAATCACGTAGTTTTATGTTTTCAAACGTATAAATTGATTATAGTCATTACGCACAACACATACACATACGCACACACACACACACACACACACAAACACACACAAACACACACACACACACACACACGCTCGAAATACCAAATAGTTCTAGAATAGTTATAATAGTTCAAATTTTGTAAGCAATACATATATATGGTTAAAGAAACTTTATTCTTATAAGAATACATTGCATTCACTTACATAAGAATATTACAAATTACATTTAAATTTAAGGTTAAACGCACAGCGTTAACAATGATATAATAAAAGATAGATGTAGGTAGGCAATTATATGAAATACTTACCTATGTAAAATTATGCACCTATAATAAACAACTGTTTATTATGGAGGAGCGGGACTTCCTGACACAGGTATCTGTTACCTACTAGGAAGACCCAACCCTGTTATCATTTTTAGATTCTCATTTATGAAATAAATCATTTTCATTTTCATTTTCATTTTTCACATCAAATTGTCATTTTATTATTGTTGTTTATTTTCAAAGAAAACATTATTTGCAAAATAATATCTGTGCTTCCATTGATGCCACGTGTAAATTATACGACCTAGAAGAGGCCGACATACATTTTATTTACGGTTTGTGTAATGGAAATGCCGCAGAAGCAACAAGAGTGTACCAAGTTCGATATCCCAATCGACGTACACCGCAGCCTTATACTTTTACGAATGTAAGTAATTAGCTGTTTTCGTATACCTTATTTATACCTAGCTACTTCAAATTTATATGTCTCTTTATACCTAACCCACTTTTATTATGTTGCAGGTACATAGACGGTTCAGTGAGATAGGTCTACGTTCGACGCCAGGGGAAAGTGGCATCGTTTTAGACGTGCAGAATGAAATCGATATAATGAATTTAATCATTGAAGACCCGACATTGTCCACAAGACGAATAGGTCATATTTTTAACATAGGACACGACAAAGTTTGGCGTTTATGTAAGCGATACGGTCTGCATGCTTACCAATACCGCCAAGTGCAACCAGGGCTTCTACCACGGGACAATTTCTCACGAATTGCTTACTGCCAAAGATCAAGTGAATTATTAATACAAAACCCACTACTTGTCTCTAAAATTCTGTGGATGGACGAGGCTCAATTTACAAGGGCAGGAATAATAAATTCAAAAAATTATCACTATTGGACTGAGCAAAATTCAAAGATGGCGAGGGAGTCTTCGTTCCAATATGAGGTCATGTGGGCAGGAGTATTAAACAATCGCCTCATTGGACCAGTGGAGATTCCAAATCGACTAAATGGTGACAATTACTTGGAATTTCTACAGAATTTACACAATTTGGAATGGTTTGAAGATGTTCCACTGGAAACACTGCGGACGCATTGGATCCAACATGACGGAGAACCCGCACATTTCGCTGCTCGTGTTCGGCGGTATTTAAATGAGCACTTTGATGGGCGTTGGATTGGTCGCGGCAGTCCAACTCTTGCGTGGCTCGCCAGATCTCCCGACCTAACCCCCATAGACTTTTATGTCTGGGGTACCTTAAAAGAAAAAGTGTACTCAAAACCAGTGGCGACAAGAGAACATTTGTTGCAACGAATTCGGGAAGAAGCTGACGCAATGCGTGCAACTAATGTCAATCTAAACCGCGAAATACGGGCACGATGGAACATATGTTTGGAGAAGGAAGGCGGTCACTTCGAAAATGCCCTGTAGGTATAGTTTTGACTTTGTAAAAATATTTTTGTCGGTAATACGAAAAAGGGGATAATTTTATTTCATTTGTAGGATTATTATACAGGATTGTGTTTTTTTTGTTTGTAAATAAATGTAATTATTATTAATATACTAAAACTGTAATTTCATTTATGGTTAAATATACCTTACGACTATCAGTGACGTAGCGTCTAATACCACTTGGTTCCCACCAGCTTGTCCACTTCCGGGTGATTAAGAATTAGTCCCTAATAATGCTTAACGCCACGACACTGGTACTAGGTACTTTATATCCAAAACTCAAAGTTAAGATAAAAAAAGAAAATATTAATTTAAAATTTAGACAGTTCGCAAACATTGTTTTGTATAATAAAAATAAATACGAATAAACTATCTTTCACTACGCCACAAAAATGAATGCGAAACAAAAATAAAAAATAATAGTTGTAGCAGGGTTTGATCCCGGGACCCTCTGTTTTATAAGCAAAGTAGCTACCACGGAGCTAAATTGTTAATGTGCTGTCATTTACAGAATTTCAACACTGTCATCAATTGACACTAACTGCTGCCTAACTCAAAAGTACCTTTTATAATGGTCTTCAACTTTACATATATTTATATTGTATGAAACAGTAAAATTTTTTTTTTTACAGTTTAACAAAATGTGATATAGTCACATAGTTAGTTTTAATGAACCAAACATTATGTTAAAGTTAAAGCAATTACTCACGAACACCCTGTATAATCTTTTGTTGTATTCGAAAACCAAAACATTTTTTTTTCGTATACTTACAAAACCTATTAAATGGTAAGCGTGAGAGAACCTTTTAAAGAAAAACATAAAAAAAATATCTCAGGTGACCGACAACACATGTCAAAATAGATAACATTAGGATGTAATAAAGGTAGGAATATACTTGTTCAGTATCTTTTTAATAAGTCAACAACAGTTAGAGATGACACTAGTTTTTTAGAGAAATTAACTATATTTGACCTAAATAAGCTTCCCTTAAATTTAACGCTAATTAAATTGAAAAGAAAGAACCTATATTATATGAATCTGAAAACATTGTAGGTAGTGTGATTAGACCGCGAAAACCTTTCAAATCTACAATTTTCTTTTAAAATTGTACGGTTGTTTAAATGCTAAGTTTTAACGTTGTCGCTAATTTAGAGAATTTATACGTAGGTAATGAAAAATTGTTCATAAATTATTGAAGTGTTATTTCATTTTCAACTCCATTTCCTAATTTTATTGCATAGATCTTGTTGAATTTTCCGACACAACGTTAACAAATTGGTAGTAGATATAATATAAATACTTTAACATTTTTCTGTTACATAAAGTAGGTAATAATATTTGCGGTAAGATGGATCATATCATAAACCGAATCCGGTCCCATATGAATATAAGATATACCATCGATTCTACTCGACTGAACTTCGATTACAACTTTAACTGATAGGACTGTTTATTTAAACGGTTTTAATTAATATAAATGCTTGCTCTGATGTCCGTGAGCCATAAAAAGTGACAGGCTCTTGTCGAGTGTCAAAACTAATAATTTAATAGAAAGGCAGCTCGCTCATGTCCAGTTTAATTAGGTGATATTTTATCAATGGCTTCCGCTGACAATCTGCGAGTTGCTCCTTGGTGTCGGAGAAATATTTTGATCGTGATAACAAACGGTACAAGATTTATGATTTGCGCCGGCGAGCTCGGGTTGGAAAGTAACGAAGATGATTAACCAGGCACTTCGTAAATATTTGATCGCTGATCAGGTCCGTTTTTATGTTAATTTATCTAGTTCACTTCCTGACACATAAATTCTACTTTAATTTTATGGATGTTAAATAAATTTGTCTAACGATCTCGTAAAACTTAAAACAAACCACTAATATTAAACGGTTTTAACGAGTGGGTAAGTACCCAGTGTATCCACTGTCATACAGCTACATATACAACAAAAAAAAAATCAATAAAAAACATGTAACTATTTAATTTATAAGTTCTGCGTTGTCGTCAGATGTAAAAACTAAGAAAGTAGTTCAATTGTAGGTAAAGAAAAGTAAAATGTCTTAATATATTTCTTAATAATTGATAATAATTGTATTGATTGAAACTTTCACGATTATCTTTCATATTTTAACGCAAACGGGACTCTCTTAAACTTACACCTGTGGTCGCAGCCAGACTGGCGAGAAAATGTATTAACTCCTTCTAACTGTGCGAGTTTTGCGAACTACGCACTTAGTGGTGATTATTCATTTTTAGGCTAGGTTTGTCACTAACCCTACATAGACTAGCCATTGAATTATGAGTGTGGTGTGACTGTTTAAAATATGAGTAGCAATAATTCCGTAAGCAAGAACATATTATAAGTATTAACAAGTTCCGCCAGTTCCGGGCCCGTCTATCCCAATCACCTATGACCCGCGAGCTCAACCTGCAACTAAGTGAGACAAGACGTTGGCGCCCGGGGTCAGACTAATGCCCCCGTGATTAACACGTCCGAGGTAACCCCGACGACGTGGGAATTATCCGTCACCCGTTGATTCGCTAACATATTGCATTTTAACTGCCTCGCGAATCGTATATACAGGGTGGATAATGAGTAACCCGACAAACTTGAAGGGTGTATTCCTGACCACATTTTGAGACAATAATGTCATATGAACTTTTCTGGATTCGGCTTAGTTTGAGAGATAATGACATGTTTTTTAAAAAGCTGTTTTAATCATAACTCACTGAAATCTACCTGCACGATTAAAATTCTTACACTTTGAGTTTTTACCTTGACATATAGGTACTCATTGATTAACGTTAGAAAAAATGAGAAAAACGTTTCAGAAAAATTATTAACAAAAAAAATCACTTACTAAAACTCTTTCTCTACAACCTACTGGTCATGTAGAAACAAATTCAAAATATCACAAAAAAAAGGTTAAAATTTTTTTTTGTCCTAAAATTACATTATGTCATGTATTTTTTTACTTATTTGGACATTAAAAATGCATTGGTAAAGTCTGTCGTGTTATTCATGAACACCCTGTATTATTGCAACTAGACGCTAGACGTGAGAGGTGTCTAAATCGAAATGCATTTGTGCATTCTTTCCTAACCTCGTTCGCATCGGTTGAAAAACCACCTTATTCTGTACATTTTAGCATTTTGTTTCAAACATAACCTAAAAAATAACTGAGGCTTGAGAAAAACAAACTCTAGCACAGGCTGACTGTAATTGAAAGTTTTAGCTTTAGTGTTGATGTGGTGGTGAGAAATGTGAATAATCATACTTTATGGATCGTTTGAAATGCATATAAATTGTATGTCCAATTAGTATTAGTCCGCAAGCTTTAAACTTTTAGCAGTTAAATTTTAGATTTTACACTAAGTTCTTAATTAGAAAATATATATATTATGATTTATGAGAAAGTTAGTTTACTACACTACTATTTTTTTATAACATTGTAATTTTCAAGTATTTCGAACGCTGCTGTATAGCCAGTGTTCTCCTTCTGTATTTACGAGGGCTGTTAATCTATTAATGCGATTTGAATATGCTGCTATGCAATTGCAGAGAATACTTACAAATACGTTTTATTTATAATTGATACATTTTATTTTGAAACGATATAATAGTTTATCTATTTAAATTATACACGTAAAAATAAAATTGTATTACATAACACAGACAAAATTAATACGAATTTAGTACCTAGTGGTTATAAAAATAAATTATGTTTACAAACGAATCATGTTCATAATAATTTATCACATGGAGAATTATCTCAAAAATTACCGAACGAATCACGAATTTTAACCGATACCGTAACCGTATGTCTGAGCGTGACAATCCTATATACTTGTATTATAATATAAATAAATATCATAATCTATAAATCGGTAAGCTCAAGTAGGTACCTAAGGGATGTGTTGTGGGTACTAAATAGGCGACGATATAGGTACATAATAGAAAACAACTATGACCTTCTAAACAAATAAATTCCTTCGCTGAATTCAAACCCGGTACCTCCATCTTCTTTCTACTTCTACCAGATATGAAAAAAATCTAATCATTTTCTGAAGTCTGCTGAAATCGGCAGGGGTTTTAAATTAATATCAGCACGCAAAACTTATCTCATTAAAGTCCGCATGCAAGCTATCGCATGACAAAAAGAACTAGTACTAGGTATTATTTCCATATAAATTTCTGACTTGATCTGTGCATTGAACCTGGGCAAGGTGAAACTATTTTTATACTTAGAAAAATATATGTGGACTTTCCGTGAATTTTACTCATGAAAGTCATAAATTTCGTAAAGGATCCAAGGTTGTGTATCTGTAATCACCAAATAAAATAAATCGACTTCAACCAATTTCTCCAAGATTCCATTATGAGACACCGACTTGGTGCCAACGGGACCATCTCAGGGTTATACCCGTTAGATAAAAACAAAATGGAAATCGGTTCACGATTCTCGGAGGTATTGAGTAATAATAATTATTAGACATTAAAATTCTTGCCAACGTTTTCATTCGTTTAAATCATTAGCTACGTTTGTGTGAAGTTACTAACTTCTTAGCTTTTACGGCTTCACCTAGCCATATCGTAAACACATTAGCAATATTATATGTACTTACGCCGTTAGAAGGTATTCGAGAAAGTCGTATTGTAGTAATAACCACCTATAAATTTATTACAACTTTTTAATGAGCTGCTAAATTCACACCATCACAAGTTTAGTGCCTATCCACTAAGATTGGAGAAAATAAGACAAGTAATAAATGCGTAAGTATATTATGATCGCTATTGTAATTAATCCTAAAGTTAACGACTCTAAATAGAAACTTTCAATAGGTATATTAAAGAATAAACTTGTATGTGAATCTCGTGATATTAGAAGTCTGCGGTACCTCCAGTAGGTACCTAATATTCCGCATGGACAAAACTACCTATATTAGGCGTTCTCTAACGACTCCCAGTAAGACCTACTGCTGTGTAATGGCAAATTAAACGTCAAACGTTAATTTATTACAGTGTAATCGCTGGGGGCTACCCGGGAATAGCTCATTTAGAGCAATGCGTCTCGGATTCTGGCCTGATACTTCACGTACACGCCCACGTTTGTGATGGCTTCATAAAATGGTAGAGTTATTGGATAATTATTCTGTTATTGAGCAATAACTCCATCGTTGGGTTTAATTGTACAATCGAGTTCCCGTTAAATCAAGTTAAGTATACATGTGTGACGCACCACTGTTTCAATGTCCACTGTTATAATTAGGTATGCCTACTTGGACTAGTATTAATCTTATTTTTCACCTATTTTGTTGTACCTCTAATTGCATATACATATACGAATGTTTTATTTAATCACAACTTAAAAAGTATACCATGTACAAGTGTACCATGAAATGTCAAAGGATCTTCTAGCAAACGTTTTTATTTATCCCTTTGGCAAAAAAAAAAATTGCAACCACAACTTACGAAATAGTTGGTACTGCCTTTAACCTGATTCTAGGTAAATATTAAACTAAGTAGTAATAAGATACCAAACTAAATTAGTCTATACACGGTGCCCATGTATAGACTAATTTACGGTGAGGATGGGGAAAATTTTAAACAGCATATTTATCCTATTTTAAGACTAAAATGTCATATACACTTTTTTTGATTTTCGCCTACTTTCAGAGTTATTACCAATTGAAAAAAAAAACTTATTGTTACTCAGTACAAAAGGCTATTTTAATGACGTGGTGACATTATGGAGAATAGTCGCACTATCCTCATTGATAGATGTCAAAAAATGAGAAATAAAACCTTTTGAGATGAGGATTAGTGCTAGTTTTATGATCAACATTTTTGCTATTATATGAAAATACATTCAAAAACTGTAAAACAATAACATTTTTTTTTATTTCCTCATTTGTATTTTTTTTCTTTCTTTTGCCTCAGCAATGCGTAGTTGCGTACCTAATTAATATTATTTCGTTTCCTCATGGGCACTTTGTATAATGCCCGCCAAATCATTTCGCACAAAGATTCTCCCACGTACCATTTCCTTCACTAGAAATAATGACATCGATCGTGTAGAATGTCACTGTTATCTTTAATACATACTCACACCATTGGTTCGAGTGTTCTTCAACGTGTAGTTAGTGGTGTTACATACCTGCAAAAACAAAGAATGATATTAATAGCTGGAATCTGAAATATATGTCCTAGAGTAGTTTTTACTTACTTACCTAATTAATATTATGAAGCTTAGGTAAATAATAATTAATAAATCATCTGTATCAATTTAATTTTAAATCGATTAAATATTTAACATGGTTATATTATATGTAATAAATAAACTCAACCGAGCTTTAATATTCATTAAATACATTGGTACGTAATGAGTTTATAACGGAAAACTTAAAGCACTTAAGCTTAAGCTTTAAATAATCGTTATATGATATATAAAAAATACCCTTAATAGAATTTGAGTCAAATCGTCTAAATATATAATGAGTATTTTATAATTTGCCAACATAATTACCGAATATACGGAAAACTGCGTGAAAAATCAATGGGTTTGGGTAGGTTAGGTACTATAGTCAATTACCGAACCATAAGCAGAGCAGGAAATTAACGTATTGGAACTGATAATAGAAAAGTCGCATATAATGAACTCATTAGAGTGTTCCGGTCAGTCGGCATCGGGTAATCAGCAGGCGAGCATTGGCTGAGCACAGCGGCGGCGCGCAAGAAACGGTACCGTACCGGTCGCGCTCTGAATCTCGACGGACAAAGCACCGTGCAAAAAAACTGTTAAGATCGAGTCGCTGTCAGATACAGAGGGTTCCACGAGATGCATCACGATGCTATGCTTATTATTGAAAATTAGAAACTACTTTCTCATACAGTAACGATTTGTAAAAAGGTATATTAATTATTAGAAAATTCAATTTCCAGAAATGCAAGTCACAAGTTTCTATCAAATTATTGAGAACCATCTTAAAGTGCTTAGCTCACAGAAACCTGATGGACACATGCCTCTCAATAAAAATTGAAAGTCGCCGCCGACAACCGTTGTCCGCGATGATTCATGGAAACAGTCAGATAGTCGACCGTATGCTAATCTTTTCAGCTTGATGGATAGATTAACATTTGACAGCGACTTATGTGTGAATGTGTTGACATTCAAATTAGTCTTTTCCGACATGGTTACATATCATTTTTATCAATCATTTGAAAGAGGCCATATTTGATGCAAAACAGATGTGTTAGTCGATAAGAAAGTACTTACTATTTAATGTTCTGCATATCAAAAGCTTGTACCTACTTAGATAATAAAATAATACAAGCTGATAAGAAGTTAAGGTCGATTTGAATTTGAAAATAGGTAGAGTTTGCATAAAGAATATCAAGCTGATACTGCAAATCACGCTTTTCAAATCTAGCCCCTATCTCTCAATGTAACATGCAAATGTAATCGTCGATTGTATGATATACTTCCCATTGTTTGGTAACGAGGTACATTGAATTGCTCAACTCTTGAGAGTCGACTTTGCAAAAACTAAGATCGCAAGTCCAGCGGAACAAATCGGAAAGAACAAAACGACTGAACGGAAGCGAACACCACAATCATCGATTGAAACGCTCCTATTTTAATGGGAAAGTGAGAAAAAATGTTAGGCAACAGTTTGGGCGACGCATAATACTGATATTTGTCACCTATTTTGCCCGTATCACTCGAAGGAAATCCGATAATTTGGAAAAACTAGTGGTAACGGGAAAGGTTGAGGGCAAAAGACCTAGAGGACGAAGTCCCAAGAGATGGTCAGACCAAATATCCGAACAGCTGGATCTTCCCATTACCACCGCAATCCATCGAGCCACAGATAAAAACATTTGGAGGCATTTCATAAAACGCAAGTGGAATCACGTTCCTCAGCAATGGAGGAACGATTAAGAAGAGAGAGAATACTGATAATAATGATAAAAATAAGTTAGGAATCGAATGGAACGGTCAGCTGAGAAGAGGGTTGCTATTACATAATTTAAATTCGACTTCCATTGCATCTTTGCCACCCCAATAATTTTATCATCTCCTGATGGATGCTTAGCCAAGTTGCCAATCGCTAACGCTTAAAGTTGCGTATCTTAGTTTTCCCTCTCTGTTTCGTATTAGTGCGATAAAGACAGTTTTTTCGTTTACGATTGGCGATTGGCAACTTGTCCAAGCACCCTGTTCGGAAAGCATTTTTTTCATATGGAGATAACCAGGTTAGAAATTAGTTTTCCTGCCTATGGAGCTACTTTTCCCAAGTAACTTTTTGAATTTGTTTTGTGATTAGCCTTGTTTTACCTTCCATCTAAATACATTATAATTATCACATTTAACTTCAGAATCTATAAAAAACGATTTACCTCTATATTTCATCAAAAGATATATTCCAAGAGTAATCAGGTTTACATATAACTACCAGTTTGTGCGTAGCGGTGCATTTTATTAAATGTAATTTCCCTACAGTTGCAATGAAAAGTATAGTTTTTACCTTGGTTAAATGCACCCATTAGTTACTAATATCTCTGGTGCAATGCGACTCTTTCACTTCGGGGCTAACTATCAATTACTCTTTGGTTTGTTTTTATAGATTATATAGGATTAAGCCCACAATAATAAATACATTATCTCTGATACATCCATCCTCCATCACCATAGCCCATTAGTATTTTCCATTACTTCTAAATAGTCTCTATACGCCTGCTAGCGCCGGTTTACGGATCCTATCTATTGATGTGCCCGTGTATGGGTTATAGAAGGTGTCATCATCATCATCATCAGCCTGTGTTAGTCCACTGCTGGACGTAGGCCTCTCCTATTAACTATGCGTGTAGACGCATTAGGAGGTAAATGCCCATAATCGCCACGCTGGGCAAGCGGATTGGCGATCGCAGTAATTTGTCCACTATGATGACACTGCTGCCCATCATCAATCTTGTGGAATGGTCAGTGACACTTCAATCCCTTAGTCGACTCTTACGACACCCGCAGGAGGAGTTGGGGTGGTGACAAATGTATTCTTACTGCCGTCACCACACGGCAACGCAGGAGGAGTTGGGGTGGTGTTGAAGGAGCATAGAAGGTGTACAGCACAGCAAATTTCTCCAAAGGGTCTCTACGTATTGGATCTATATGCCCGCTCAAGCCTATTAAAAAACCGGGATTTGTAAGCCCGTAATTCTCAAAAAGAACACATTAATTTAATACTTTGCATGGAAACATAACGTATCCGTAGTTCTAGGTGAATTGGCCTGTAAACTTGGCACGAGTATCAACTCGTGCCAGTTTTTTAGTCTAATAATCTATTGACATCAGTTAATAGATTATTAGACTAAAAAACTGGCTATCGGCGCGTCGCTAAATTACGGGCAAGCACTTGAAAGAGACCGAGAGTCCGTGTCGCGTATGTATGCCGGTCGGTCGCGCGTGCTGGGAAATATCCAATTACGTATATATAATTAGTCACTAGAGGAAGATGCGGCTGAGACGAGACATAGGCTAAGAGTTTTTTGATCTAAGTTGACCAATGAAAATATTTTCAATAAAGTATGTAACAGGATGAGCGTTGGGCAATCTTGTACATTCGCGGATAAATAATACGGGTCAGGTAAGACTCGAGCCTGTACCAACACTAGCTTTTACCATATATTCTGGTGATTTTTATTAACGCTCTAAAATGTTGTCTCATCAAGCGATTTTTTTTTTCTACATATAATAATAAATTCAAGGAAATTCCAATAGAAATTGATGATAAAAACGAATATATGTACCTGTATAATATATATTTTTTAAATTCATACTTGTTTAATTATGATTAGTCTTCAATATTAATTGTTTGCAGTATTTTCTATGAACACCTAGCCCGCGTGCTATTGACGGCATGTGAATCATTTAATGAAGACAATTTTGGACCTTACTAAACTACTTTTTTATATGTATTATCTCCAATGCAAAAGCTATTCTACACTATTATATTCTATTTTTAAGGCAACTTTAGGTAACTGTACGTAGGTACCTAATCTACCCTGTCTTCAAATTTAAAACTCAGTGAACAAAGAAGCAGATGAGTTTGGTTTGTGAAATGTTTATAGTTTAGCAACTATGGTGACAAGATGCCTACTTTCTATAGACCTTTCCGACGGACTACTTTGCAAAGTCTATAACTTTGTAAGCTACTTCTGATTCAACTTCGTTCCAGTAACTGTGATGGATTAATCAATTAAGAGTTAGTTATTAAGTTATTACTTTTTAATTACTTTTTGCCTGTCTTATGCCTGTCATAAAATAAGGACAATAAATAAATTTTATCATGTCAAGGAAATAAGCCGGTGATATAGCGAGGAAACTACTGGTTTATTGTTGACGATCGCAGTAGGTAATGATATCACTACATAGTATAAAATAAAGTCACTTTTTTTGTCCCTATGTCCCTTTGTACGCTTTAATCTTTCAAACTACGCAACGGATTTTGATGAGATTTTTTAAATAGGTAGAGTAATTCAAGAGGAAGGTTTATGTGCAGGTATAGTACCCGTGCGAAGCCTGGGCGGGTCGCTAGTCTATTTATAAAACTAAATTCATAGTTATAACACAAAAATATATTAAATACATACTTAGATGGCGAGTCAATCGTATACAGATACATATGTAGGCCTTATCCTTATCATTTGACACGTGTAATATATGATTATGATTTTATAACCTCAGTAACTCAATTGTTAGTAACCCTACCTACGAAGCTAGAGATTCCAGGTTCGAATCCGGGCGAAGGCATTTATTTATTTGCGGTTTCTTGGTCATGGTTGTTTTCTATGTATTGAAGTATCATAAAATATGTGATATACCTATATCGTCGCGTAGTACCCGCAACACAAGCCTTAATTGATCAGCATATCGTGGGACTAGGTCGATTTATTAAATATAAGATTGACCCATTACATTTTGTCTATGTTTTAGGTTCCTAATTAGAGCCACATATAATATTTTTGCATAATAGCTGTTAACAGGCAATATTCAACTTCTCCTATTTTGTTATTTTGCTAGCTTTGAACTGTTTAATTTTATTAAAGTTTTAATTTAAAAACCTTTAATTACATAATTTCAGCAGTCCAACGTTAGTGTTACAACCGTAAGGTAACTTTTGATAGTGATATCGAGAGAAAAGTATTAATGACATGATGAGTTGAAGACACTGCGCTGATTATACGAAAAGAAATGAAAAAACCGTTCTGTGTTATTATTCTATTTCCATGACACGAAGATGTTTTGCAAATTTTTATCTCATTTATGTACCTATATTCATATTAATAAGTATTAAGAGTAAAAATATGTCATGTCATAATTGTAAAATAAGAAATATTGGCGATATCACGAATATATACATAAAAATCCAGAGAGTAACAAAGATATGCAGAAAAATAAATGTTGAGTTAGGCCATACCTACAAAATGGTGTACAACATCAGTGTAACTTATCATAAAAACAGACAACAGGGTTCGTGATTTTTCGAGAATTTTGCTGGCGATTGCCGAGGCAGGCACGGAGCACTTGGTGACTGGCGTTTAGTCGATATCCCGGCCACTCAAATTTTACAGTCGCATATTTGTAAACCACACATCAATATTATATACATGCTCCAAGACGCCATCGTAATAAATTTTGCGAATAGTCAAATTTAATTAATTTACAAACAGATGCAAGCATGGTTCACGAGCAACTGATTGAACCTAAGTATTATCAATTGAACAAAAAAGCTGTTTCTTTTGTTCACGACATCGACAGGATAATATTGAAGTCTATTTTCAAGTTTTGGTTTCTGTGAAATGATTTTTTGTCATTACTATTTTTAGCAGTGTTTACCAGACTATAAATATGAGCACTCATATTAAGACCAGCGCTTCTTTACGGTTCAGTGTTGTGTGCTGTGTTGGCACAAATGTGCAAAGACTCCACAACCTAATTGAATATATTTAAATAGTCAGGAGGGATAGGCGCGGCTTGATAAAGTCGAAATCGTTTTCGATATGATATGATGTGGTATGATAGCTAGTAATAAAATCATTATTCCGTATCATAGCAAGAAAACGCAACGAATTATGTTCAAACTTCGCTAACGTTAAAAGTTATATCACAACGACAGATTACCTGAAGAAAATAAATCAAAACACGTTCAAATTTTAACAATGATTTTCCGTCAGGCTTTTGCTTTTATTTCATTCAAGCAATATAATGTAACACTTTTTGCCATTATGTAATGTATTATGCTTATTATAGAAAGTGTCCCGAATAGCAGAATAAAAACAAAATCAGTCTTCACTTATTCACCGGTCAATGATTGCAAAAAACGAACACGATTCGTCTTATTGGCTTGAATGAAAACGAGTGCTCACGACTGATTCTACTGTTGGTTGATGAAAATGTTACTAACTTGGTAATATTCGGAGATCTCCGTAATAACTTTGTAAATTAACCATCGTATACAAATTGCGATACATAGGTATGCTAATTACACCACAGTACTATAGATTAAATTGATAATAATATTAAGTATTTGTCACACAATTCAGTTTTAGCCCTAAAGAAATATTTTTTAACCATTCTGTATCATGCATTACAGCTGTTGTTCCCATTTCCAAAAACAACATTTATGCGTAGTCACGAAAAACACTAATGCCAAAAAGGTAGTCACGAAGGTCTCTATTCTTCCAAATAAAACAATAAAGAAACTTTATATGGTATTCTATGTGTTTAGTTTCCAACCAGCACCATATGTCGACAAAAGTAGTCGAGTTGTTTCTTTAGTAAGCAGAATCAACTCTAAAGGAAGCTATGTTCATATTATTATAAAGAAACAAGATGGATATGAAGTGACTATAATATTTTAAAATATAAATATTCGCTTCCGAATGGTTGCTTACCATACTGCAGCTCAGATAAAAACGCGGTGAACCTTGCAAGGAACAATGCGTTTTTCAACTAAACTACTTAGTAAACTTATATTTTAACGACAAACGGATCTTAATTGCGTAAACTATAGTATCTTATTTCCACGCATCAAACGAAAGGGAACTTACTTAAGTACAAAAAAAACACACAAAATTTTGAGAAAGTCTCCAAAGGTTCTGTTTTATGTAATTGGTAATTGTGGTATGTTCTTATACCATTAATTGAAAATTATGTGTAGTTGTACGAACATTCGCTATACCTACTAATCTCAGCGGCATCCTATTCCAGTTAGACATATTCCAGAAGTAGTAAACAGTTAATACGTGATGCAGTAGCTGTAGCCGCCGGACGTGTCGTCACTATAAAATTAGAAGCTTATAGCATCGTGTCTACGTCTATTTCGGAAAGCGCTCACGACCACTGCGCGCGAGCATATTCCTGTCTTTACTAGGTACAACCATACCTTTGAAAAGGAAATCAATAAAGTTACAAGTTCATTCTGAGTTCAGATTTAAAGTCGTACCTCTTAGAAACATGAAATCTTGTTTTCATCATGGAGATCAGTAAAAATATATGATCCATTATGGGTTTTGTTTATTAGGTTTTGATAACATTTTTAGATTTACGTTATTTAACTACTTATAACCTTACCCGAACGTCTGAGAGACAGTATGACAATTATAGACGTGACGAAGACGCAATAACAAGACCAGCTGTCTACACAAAACAAAACCGTGTCTAAATGCGTTTAGGAAAGTCCATAAAAATATGACGAAACGGGAAATTTGCGGTTAGGTTAGTTTAATATTATTTGCGCATGAGGCATGTCATGTTTGTCTCTAATTAATTAATGGTATGTTTAAAGTATATTGACACGTTACATTTTCGTTATAAATTCGTAAATACTCGTATGTACAAATAATAGTTTATATAACTGGGCTTATTTAATCATTGACTCCGTTTCGAACTTCAGCACCTTAACACCTCAACCACAAAGTATTTAAAAACTTTCTATAACACCGCTAATCCGAACAAAACGTCGATTGATCAACTTACAAAAAAACGGAAGTAAAAAACCTCAAATGCTGGCAACTAACCCGCAGACCTCAAGGTTACTTTCACATAATTTGACGGGTTCACAATGGTAAACTGAATTAGGCACTTGTACCAAATTACTCAAACTCGTAAGGCTCCGCGAGCTTTATGAATATTCTAGTAAAGGCGTGTTCACATTATTTCCTGCATATGCTACACGCCTATTTCACAGTAATGGACGTGCATAGGATTCAAAAGCTGGTGCCAATGTATTAGACTTTTTAATAGTTACCAAGATCTCGTACTAATGAACTGCCTTGATTACTAGGATGGATTCTCAATTTTTGAGTGAACTAACTAATAGATCTCAAGCTAATTCACCAGATGTCTAAAATCAAGAACCAGGCACTTGTATAATAATTATACATATATTATTAACTACAATTAAGCTATATATATGTTACAACTCGAATGGATTTTTTTTTTGAGTTGTATTCTTCAAGTTAGTAAATGTTCATATTTATTGAAAAATGTTCAATGTTTATGAATACTGTTAAGATAAAAATAATTTATTTGATTTAAAGCCAAAAATATGTTGACACTTGAGAACGTTCCTGTCATCAAAATATGTTAGCAACTAAACGAATAGAATCTTGTCAGACCAGAAAGAACACACCGATTTCAATAAACAAAAACATAGAACGAGTTAAAAAGGATTTCTTTTCGTTGTGTTACTTAATGTATTACCGACCATCAATCAATTCGCAAAAAAATGTGTATATGCTTTCTCCTGTTCAATTTACTATCTCGATTTCCGCTAAATCTTATTTCGCCAACCGTTCATAAGTACACTTCGTGTTTTGCTTTCATAGACAACGTAGCAGTAAAAGCAGAATCACGTCTCAATCATTTGATTCCGTAATGCAATTCATCCATTAAGATCTGTCATCCCGGCACACGGAGCCGCGGACGGGCCATCGCCTTCGACCGATTAAGCCTTAAAACTGCGAGAATCACGAAATTGACTTATGACCGACATGTCTTCGCTCCGTAATGCCCTGGTAGCAACGTGTGAAGATGAACTTTAACAGTGGTCGATTTTACGAGTTCAGTCTTTAATTTTTTCAGTGTATAATAATGTTCAATGTTGAGTTTCTTAGACAAATGAGACCACGCTTACCTACATAAATATGTCCTTAAACACGGTCAAATACAAAATAACTTTTTAGGAACCCGTAATACCTATACATACCATCAATTTTCAGACCTTTTTTCACAATTTTCAATGTATATAAACTATATGGATTTCGTAATAAAAATGAATAGAAAATTCTATATTTTAAAAGAGTAATAAAGAACCATCAATAGATATACCTATCCCACGAAACCCATATCTCACCGTTCGTGGTGCTGGATCACGTTCAAGAAACAACAATTAATGAAAGTATTGGCTTGATTGAAGATAATAAATGTATCTGCTTTTAATGGGACTTAGTAATTTTCACACTCTATTACTTGCCCGTTTCTATTTCTTACAGTATGGGAAATATGCGGAGAATTTGAATGCTGCGTGCTGATATTGTTAACGTAGCGCTAGCGCTGGTAATCGATACACGCGAGGATTATATCGCATTTAATATCAAATAGTTTATTAAACCTAGTTACCTGCTACATAATTATTTATATGAATTATGTTATTCCGTAATTATCAGTATAACTATTTTCTACTACTCACAAAAAAAAAAACCGTGAAAAGTCTAGTGTACCCATAAATTGGTTGCTGCGCCGATATGTAGGAAGGTATTGTGAGATTTTCTGATTCATTTTACACAGATTTATTAGTTTATTTTATTATTTGTTTAACAGACATCATACAACAATAAGGTCCAGCACCTCAATGGGCTGTTTGACTAGATACAATAAAAATGATGAAGAGTTAATGATGTGATATACATATACCTACCTAATAAATAATTAACAAACTCTCAGAATCTTGATAAAATAGGCTAGGTTTTCTGTGAATCTAGTTTCAATCTGGATGATTCGTCAAAAATAAGTCGCACAGTAAGCTACAAGATTTAAAAGTTTGTTCAGCAGGACACGTGCGTGTAGAATTGGGGAGAATTATATTAGAGTTAGTTAACGTATGACTCGTCTTCTCCTTTATAAACGAAAAGGAACATCTGTGTAGTTTACACGTGCATTCAGCATCAGTCAACGTTTTCGTCATAAATCTATCGGCCGCAGCTCGCAGCTAATGACCGCTGTCCGCACTCGACGCCCGTCACTCGACCGCGCTGCTGTCGGCAACATTCTACATCATCAGAGTTTTTTAGTTTGTATATACAATATTTTAGAAAAAAGCCTTAGTTCTCATTATATTGACAATATTTTACTCTTTTCTTGGTGACGTTTGCTGTAAGCTTCTTTTATTGGTGCTGACAATTAATATCCAGAAATTAAAACAATAATATGCGACGGACAGCCCAACAACAAAAAATCTTTTTTAAGTTGATTCTTAACAAAATAGAAAGTACATTATTAAAACAAAGTAGCCATTTCAGAGGAGTAAAATAGGCTTCCAGAAACAGAAAGTATCATCACGACGATTTATAACACTACAGATATATTAATTATTGTGTGCCTGCCCTTCAGTCTAAACTGGCATATCTGCCAGGAAAACAACGTTTGCTGACAGTGCTGATATATGCACTGTTTCAAAACCAATGTACTGAATAGGATTCTTCAGTGACGTTGCATTGCGAACTCACGCGGTCTTGGCTGCATTAATCAACCGATTGTGCAAACCCCTTGCCCCTTTCACCTCTGCGATGGATGATGTAAATATTCTTTCATGCAATGCTCATTAAATGGAAAGCATCGATACTTCCTTGAAGATTAAATAGAATAATCGCAATCAGTTTGTGTAGTAACGTGATTATTATGTATTAAATAATTAAAGACACTTTTTCTTTAAAAAGTTGCATGCAATTTTTTTAATTTTTTTTGCTAAATATGCTTTAAGCCCTCGACCCTCGGATGAAAGTCAATTGTTACGACAAAGAAAAGCTTTTAGTACATGAATTTTTATTTATAATATTAATGTTTATTTCGTGATAGTGTACGAATAATTGCCCGCTATCCCACAGATTTAGCAGATACGGAAGTGCATTAGCACAATAACTGTCACGCTCTTCCGTTATGCGCCGGCGTGGACACGGTCGGCGCGGCGTGATGCGCGCGCGATTCTCACGGGGCCGCGTGTGTGGCGTGTTTATGACGATTGTCACCGCAAATGTCAGATATCTTGCGTAGCCGCAAAATGCCCTTATAATCGACTTTGTATCGACATAGTATACTATTATAGGGGTGCTTTGCTGTAATTTTTATATAAACTTATAATCGACTTTGTATCGACATAGTATACTATTATAGGGGTGCTTTGCTGTAATTTTTTAAACCCAAAAACTATAGGTACTTAACACAGAAATATAGTTACTTAAATTCTCCTTCATTTCTTTCTTTTGCAATTAGAGTAGGTATTAAGGTAGTGAATTAACTACGAAAGAAATAATGTTTAAATGTTAACAATTTAGCTATAATAAGTAGGTAGGTACGCCAAGGCGTTTTGACTAGTGCACTAAGAGATTTATTGCTATATAATCGTAAATCGTCCGATATACATAAGTAGGTGGGTACATGTAGGTACTTAAAATGATCTACGGTAAAAATACTCAGATTCAATGCGTGCTCTTCGAAAAGTCTGTCGCAAATAGTAAATGTGTAACTATATACAAATAGTGGTTATGTCAGCTAAAAACCTCGCAAATTTTAAAAATATTATATTTTATACTTATTCATGGGAGAATTGTACTTATGATTCCGTAATATCCGTTGACTTCGCTTCAGTTACCTAACAAATAAATCACATACCTACCTGCCTATTTTACCTACATTCTTTAATCGTGACTTGTTAAGAGAAAGTTTAAAATTACCTAAAGAATTTGGGTGACGTTGCTAAAAAACAAGTGTAAGTTCACATCATGCACCTATGTTAATAATGGATCGATAGTCACAAGATACATAGCATCCATCAAAGTCATATCAGTGATGTCTTACTAACTGATTCCGAAGCCTTTCCCCGATAAATCATTCAATTTTCTAAATAAGCGAGCGAGCTAGATCGCGGCGGGGACTGTGTCAGAGCAGATAAGCGATTTAATTAACTTTTCGTAATTTATATCTTTATTAGATGGCCAGCTAATGGTAGAACGTGATTGCCAATAAAGAACGAGCCGGCGACCGATCACGATAGTTGCGGAGACATTGCAAGGCATCTTTCAGCGGCATCACAGTTTCATTGTTCAGATCAATGTACTGTGGTCGCTATCGTTGAAATTTTCTAAAGGAATTGTGTATTGTTGCATGTCGAACATCGCTCGCCACCTGAGCGACGTCAGAGAGCGGAACGAATATGAAAATTAAAATCTCAGCCTAACTAAACGTAGTCTAGTTATTACATCTACCTACGGGACTCAGATTGTGTAAAATTATAGAGTACCTGTTCTGAAGATTACATACTTTTTGATGGTTTAGTTTCCCATGACGAGTAATATTCCATTTACTATTCAAAATATATAAGTAATTTAGGGCAGCAGATATATAATTGAGTAACTTAGATGGAAAAACTGCAACTCGATCAAATTACAAATAAAACATGTAGGTATCTACTCTTATGTACATGCTCACCTATTAGGTATCATATGTTTATACTTTACAGAGTTAGTTACATTTTAGTCAGCACCCCAATATTGTTTCTTGTCTGCCTTTTAATATCTGTCTAAATTGCAACTTTCTCATTAGAACCGCATCGTGTGTTTCCCAGCTTCATTGCGATATCTACCTTCGAACGTCACGTTTGTTGTCAGCGGATTGCATCGGCGGTTATGTACTATAGTCCTTTCATGATTCCGGGCTTATTTATCTTCGTTGGAGAGCGTGCAATCGGAACGGGTCGAGTAATAGGATTACACGCAGAGACAGCAGCAGCAGATGAGCGAGATTACAAAGTCGCGTTCGAATGTACGTACCTATTAGGTGCCTTAATGGGCATTTGGCAGACTATTAAATTTCTGTACATGTCGTATGCTTACCATTAGCTTTCGGTGAAGGAAAACATCGTGAGGAAACCTGCATACATCCGCGAAGAAATTCAAAGGTGTATGTGAAGTTCCCAACCCGCTTAGGGCCAGCGCAGCGTGGGGACTATAGCTCACTCCCTCTCATAATATATGATAGGAGGCCTGTGGGACATTATATAGGCTAAAATATTATTATTATTATATTATTATACTTATCAATGTTTTATTAAATGATTAACGTCCAGTCCTGTAGTTTCTCATATTTAATGATTAATCAGTAGGAGAAGAAATGAAGAACTTTTAAAATTTAGGTACTTAAGTATTTGCACTCGTAGCTGTGTGGCAGCCATTCCATGAATATAATATAATACAACTAGAAGGAATAGCTGATAGATGAAGTCAATTTGCTGAAATTAATGCTAGAAATAATACTTTTAATTAATGACGTAAATATTTGAGAGCCGTTAAACACCAATTAACGGTTCTATAGCATGTCATCATGTGTCATATGTTTTTAAAAGTAAATCATAGTAGGTATAGTTTTCACATAGTCTATTAATGAGTTAAGAAATTAAATGGTATTGAACACATAGATGAAAACATAGGTTTGAACAATTATGCCTATTTCAGGAATTTCAGTTAGATCATCATGACAATCGTCAAATAATATTTTTTGTACTATTCGTGGGTCATCATCCACACCACATGTGCCGAAGCGTGTAATTATACACGTGATACATTCGACTTTTAAGATCGAAATGCATTAAGACGGCTTACAAAAGTAATACATAGACTTCAACCTAGACAGGCAAATTTTTAGATCTTTAATAAATTGCAGATTTTTTTACTTTCCGCAGAACATGAAACAAATAGGAAGCGGTCGACGTATCGCTTCAGAACCAGTACGAGTACGCTACTAATTACTTATGACAGCTAAAATGGTTGCGGTTACAGGCCTAATCTATGTTATCTCAAATCACAGATGACTTGCGCGTCTTGTTACACGTTGCGTTGCAGATTAATGTTACGATAATTTGATACAATTCTGAGCCAGTGAAGTGCCATATCAATAACATACGGGGGCAAAGTTGCAGGCGCAGAGATAAAAAACTAATCGGTTCCGAACAAAATGTATTGGTAGAGTCTACCTATTGGTAGAGTAGATTAGATTGACGTAATTATGAATTTATATGTATATGTTCAAGATTGTTATCATTGGTAACTTAAGTATATGGTATGGTCAATGACTGTATTTAATTTGATCGTTGGTACAGTTGCCACCAAAAATATGTTAACTATTTTGACTCTTGTGCCTTAAACACACTAATTACTCTATTAGACATAACTTAACACACGTATGCTATACGTGCGTACCGTGTATTGCTATGTATGTATTCCTTTAATCTGTTTTATTATTTTAATACATGGTTGTTTGTCGCCGTGTTCAAGAAGTATACACCCAACAGTTAGCCAAGCAACAAGTAAAGCGCATTACGAAATTGCTATGGCTGGCCATTTCTCAATAAAATCAATTCCCATAATAACGAGTCGGGCTGTATGGATAATCGTCGGAAGTCTCCGTATTAAGTACACGACGTTGCCAGTAATTACAGCGATAGAATCGAATCGTGGGATCGAATTTATGTATCGATGTCAGGAGGCGCCTGTGCGTACGCGCCTCTCATGTTCTCGCGTGAGGTACGTAGCTCGCCGTACTGTGTAATTGGACGTAATTTTGTAATCGGGAAAATCGATTAACACAAGTGATGTAATTCATCGTGTTTTAAGCTTTATCCAACTTTGGTATCTGCCCAAAATTCTACTGTAGAGATGTTATACGTATATTCTGAGGTAGATTTTTTTTCGGGCATTCAGCATGAAGCTGTTTTAGTGTGCATGTTTCTAGTGAAAGTAGCTACATATTATAATATTTTCCTTGATGGCAATCATATTATTACATTCCTACCCGTAAATTGAATCTTCCTTAATTAGGTAGTTTTATACACGCTAACAAGCAGTTTGCTTATAATGTACTATACAATAACTGCGAAATTTAATTTCTAGACTCTAAAGCTGCAATTAAGTTCTGTAAATATTTACATAAATGTGCAATAACCACGACAAAATTGATAAAACTATCAGTAAATCCCAGCTTGCACTATAGATAAGAATGCAATACGTAATTAACCTACAGGAAGTATTGTGCAGTCTCCTTTCGATACGGTCAAGAGGCATCTAAATTATAATGGGATACCTATGTACCTACTTATGTACCTAATCGACATAAACTTCATTATCGATGGTTTTAGAATTGTATTTATTGATGATTGCCTACCTTGATAATTGCCTTATAACTTGCCTTATTGATAATGATTACACACCTATATTATATTCCCGTACTGAGTCGGACAGGAAATTAAACGCAGTTTCAGGAATAACCGAGTATCGGGTGTATCGTGCACATGCGTACAAGTAACGAATGGGCCGTGAACGGCAGGAAAACGGGCGGCAGATGGCAGCGACTAAAATAACTTCTGTTAGAACTCCCGTAGGCAAATGCCTAACTTACGGAATATGACATGACATTCGCGGGTCAATGACACGCGAGATGGTTAAAAATAGATTTTTATTAAGGGAGAGTTTCGGTCATAGATTCGGAGGGTCGCTGCCATATGGAGAAAATTGTCTTCTGAAATTAGTAGGTAATGAACAGGTATGGAATCTTTCGACATGAAACTCATTGTTCATTTGAAATAATAATTACATTCAGTTATTAGTACGATCTTAAAATTATTCTATCGTAGCTTTTAAAGTATTTGTATGCTGTTCAAAGCATATATTGTACGTATGAACGTGAAAGTCAAAAGACGTCCAGCAATAATTAACCTCAAAAGCATTATTCAAAAATTCAATGGAAAACCATTAACCGCGCAATGCACTTAAAGCCATCTCTTTGTCCACGGAATTCCGTGGTTAAACAAAAATAAAGCTGTCAACATACGATTACGTAACTGGGAACATTCGATAATAGAGACAAGGGTGGTAACAATAGGTTGCCGATGGCCACGGGTTAACGCACCCACGGCACCCACGTGTAGTACCGCTTTACAAATCATTAATGGAATGTGTAATGTCAATGTCAGAACTAAAATAGGTATTCAATGTTTAGCGTACCCCTAAACACGTACGACAAATATTTAGAGCTTTGAAGTATGAATTGTTTACGCTGAAGAGCGTTGTACAACACGTACCTACAACAACTTGGTCAACGACAGAAAAAACTACGTATATTTACTTATTTGGTCTGATTTTTATGTCCTTTGATGTATCATCTGAAATTTAATTTTTCATTCAATCCGAGAGTGTTTTTTAGATACCTATTACGCTCTTAATTCCCCTTCTCAAGAAGGACAACTAATAAGTAGCTGTCCTACATGCGTATTACCTCTGGTCATGTTACTGGATATAGCACTCATAGCAATCCCGTGACCTACCGAACACAACGCAAACAGACAGGCACATCGAGCAATTAAATAATTGAAAGGGTCCCCAAATATCGACCCAAATATTGTTGCTAGACCCACATACTACCGTCCTATAAGAAGCCGTTAGTTCTTACAAATAGCGCTCTTGAAACGTGACTAAATTGATGAATAGCCGTAGATATTAATATTAATACAGCGTAATATTATACGTTCAGCAATCCCCTATAGGTCTTTATTATTTAACAGTTGGAAAGTGCATGCATTTGGAACGGTGCATGAGACGCGTATTGGATGGTAATGCCTAAACAATCGACATAAATAGTCACGCATGTAAAACATTTTTCTACTAGTCGTCCGTTATTCGCCAATACCCTACTCGTACTTCGTACTCTAGTTGACACCTTATCTCAAGTGTCTCAACTATAATTATTACAACTTAAGTATTTATGACACAAATGTATCAACTAGAGAGCTGCAGATATTTCTTCCATGTAAAGGTGCTTCATGTGTTGTACTGGTACTTACTTCAATAATACTTTCGTAAAGACCTAGGGTTCAAATTATTTTTTTTAACGAACTAATATATAAATATATAATATAAATAGTAAAAGTATACGATCTATGTACTACAGTACACATGGATGGAGTCGTGTGTCCAGCGCTTGCCAGTATGTCATTAAATCCAAATGCAACGTAACTTCGAATGTCCACCGCATAGAAAGGAGGGTTATAAAATGCATCAACGTGCACCGGTGGCACGGTGTGGTGCTAAGTTACGACACTTTCTTTTCTAAATACAATTGAGGCATTCTAGGAGCAAGCTTGACTCGGCAGGGGGTCAGTCGCCAACATCGCCGTTCAAGTGTCAAAGTAACAGGCCCTTTGTGCGAAAAACAAGATGAAATGAGTTAGAAGTTTAGTCATTTCATTTTATTTACGTACCTACTTGTATAATATTTAAATCATTTGATTCTAATAAACAGTTGTTGGTTGTATATCATAGAGTATTTTAAATTTAATAGGTACTTAGAATGATTTGCTTGTTATTTTATAAATGCCAGGCATCGCACCAGCAGCAGGCACGTGAGTGTACAAATAGTCACACGAGTTGCCAACCAAGCCCTAACTTGTAAATAAAACATCAAAGCAGTTTCCCTCGCCGAAGACCAATGATCATTTATTTTATTAACAAGAAACCTCCTACTTCACAGTATTTAAATCAGTTTGTTAGTCAGGTTTCCTCATGTGTACAATACATAAATAATCCCGCTGGTACCCCGCCGAGTTTCTCGACGTTAGACGATCGACGATTAATATTTATGTCGTGAACAATTAAATAAATAAACCTATTACATAGTAAACTGCAAACATCGATCCGCACGCCGAGAATCAGAAGTAAACTTCATGTTCATTGCAATAAGAGCTATTCATGAACGTATGTATAAATAAGACAAATAATCGATTTATTATGCAATTAATTGCATTACCTTTTCCATTCCAAACTTTGATTTTATTTAATAATTGTATCAACTGGAGGTGTCAAAAGGAATATAGTCTACCCCAATATTACACGGTTCTATGTTACATTTTTGGAGTAATTAATCTGGACTGGACAAAAGTGCAACATAGAACCTTTGTAATATTGGGGCAGCGAATAGCTAAGGGACTAGGTAACTAATCCTTCGGTTGACTCAATTTCTTACATTCGTAACATCTACCTACTAATTACATGCATAACGTAAGTAAAATAATCTACGCTATATACAGGTTGTTTGGAAGAGATTGCTTTAAATAAGAAGAATAAGATCATGTTTGAATAAGATCACTTGTTGTTAGTCGCTAGTTAAGTTACTGTTTTTTCTGTAATTTATGTTTTTTTTTTTTATTGAGGAGTGCAATCAAAATTGTTTGTATGTATAAGGTGGGTCGGTAGTCATAAAAACTTTTGAGCATAATTTTATTTCTACTAATTATTAAGATGCTAAAGAAGTACTGTCACGTAACATTCATGCTAATAGAAATTTGTATTATTATTCTGAAATAGTCTTCATTCGAATCATAACAATGTATATTATTAAGAATTTGAATAAATATTAAAAAAACATTAAATCGTTACCTGGTCAATGCTAGGTAGCTAGGTTTCTAGAAAAGCCAGGATGCAGTGTAATGTTACTAACATATTCTTATCAGATCGGCCGTCTATCTGACACGGCTAAGACGGGCTTAAGGCGTGCGACATGCATTACCTTCTTACGAATATGAACTGTTTCTCGACATCTCCTTCAATTGATTTACAAAGGTGGACTTTATTCTGAGCTTAATAAGATTATTTTTTTCCTTTAGATTTAGTTACATGTGAACATAGAGGAAGTTAGTCGACATCCTGATAGTATCGGCGCGTGGACCAGATTTATCGATAAGCCACAGAGGTGAAATGCATAAAAATATTTTGAATGTGTCATGTCATCTATACAAATGATCATATTTTATCTCTTGTAAATGGCATGTATAAAAAAGTATACCTATTGCATGATACGAATTCCGATAATCTACCCGCGAAATAACGTACTACATATGTAACATCCATTATACTTTCTCTAGATAATAATCTTTAAATTCTAACGCTATTAAACAATACACTTACATAGTACTCAAACTCAATTCAATAAAATACTTACAGCCTTAAATATTCCTACAACTTTTTTGGCTTATTTTCAACCTGACGCCGAGTAGTGATATTTAAATTACCTGAAACAAATATGAAATAATCATTATAAACATGGTTAATAGAAAAAAGTATACACGTTTCTTCGAATAACATTAAAAGCGTGACTCATTTCATATGTAGATAAGCAGCTTTTTTTGAGGAAGGTCAGTATAGGTCGGATCTAGAGGCCTGGCATTTGAGTCTTTATATTTATGCAATCACTTAATTTATTCATTCATACTACTAAGTATGCAAGTAAAGGTATTGTATAAATATTTAGGAAAAATGCCTTTAAAGAAAGTAGTCTGACGCGCCGCGCCACTTTGCGGAGAAATCCGGTGAGCTCACATTATAATAAAATTTGGTAAACATTACATTGTGCGGCTAGCGTCATGTTTAATAAATATGGACTAAGCGAGTGTTTCCGGATGATTTGATTCATAAAACAGTTGTTATTCAACGTTCGACAATGAGCGTGCCCACGCGCAGAGATAGCACCAGAAATCCCTGTTCCTGGTAGCCTGATATGTGTATCGCTTGAACGTAATTGAAACGATTGAACGTAAATGCCTAATAAATTTAAATAACGTAAGAAACTTATATTTTCAAAGTTTGCGTATTTTTTAATAAAGACAAAATTTTCTACTCGAGCTTCAAGGGTCTCTTACTATCACATTTTTTATTACTCATATAGCCATATATGTAGCGGCAACAACAAAACCATAGACATTTTCTTTGTTTATACTTACTATGGTTAGGAACAGATACAGCCCGGTAAAATAGAAACATCAGATAAACGGTGGTTCTATTTACTACGGAACCTTAATAAGCACATGAATCAGATGTTTACTTGATTAGAATGATTAGTGATAGATATTTTATATTTTTTGTGAACCGTTTCTAGTCGTAAATGAGAGAAAGGAACAAACGAGTAAGAAACAATCATTATTTAAGTACCTATTTTAATCAACTGGTTTTAGTTTTGTGTTTAATTAAGTTACAACTTGAAGCTGAATACGATAATAAATAGCCTATTAAACAACGTTACGAGAAAATGTAACAGATACATTCAATTAACATCAAAGTCAACGCATAGAGACAATAGCTCGCTCACATTACCCCCAAACAATGAACGGAAGAACCACGTACTTTCATTGATTAATGCCAGATCTGGCTTTGATTTAAACGATATTTGCCAAAGGTAATGGCCGACTTCCGTCAAGATGTGTATCGAAGAAGAATTGTTTGACGGACGCCTGTCTGTCCGTGCCCTAACAACGCTCTGATGGATGTAATTTTAGCCTTTCTAGTGCGCGCACCGGAGCGTGAGTCGCAGATGTATTTCGGCTTAACACACAAATTGCCTATCTGTTTTACAAAGAAAGGATAATTAACAATATATGTCTTGAAATTTAATTCGAAGATGATTCAGCGTGTTATCGTAAGCGTTCATCAGATAGGCAGGTATATTTTGAATAGATCCTTGTAGTTGAAAACAAGTTCTTGACACTTGATAGTAAATAATTTAGTTTACTTGTACTATTCGTTGAAAACAACTGATAAAAGGCTAATCGATTTCGCCCCAGATATCTGGGCTGCTCTCATAATACGTGCAACAAAATCTAGTGAAGAGCTTTCTCGTTACTACTGTGCGAGCAAAATTGATTTGCACTGTAGTACTCGAAAATCAATAGTCGTATAATATTTTGTGCATTCGAAATAAATGCGAGTGAATAGGACAGCGTGACCTTTATTCCAATGCACTAATACCAAGTCCATTTACCAGTTACCTACAGTTGACTGTTTAATATGCCATAATTATTCAGGGAGCGAGTTCGGTGTGAATTCAACCGTAGGTACGCACTTTTGTTCAAGTGGGCATTGTCATGATACAAAGCCTATATCCCTTCTAATAATGAATGAGTAATGCTTGGACAATACTTTTAAATAAAAAATGTGAACAAAACAAACGGATGTTTTAGCAACTTATAAGTATAGAATATATTCTTAATCACTATCCTTTTCCCTAGGCATGTAAAAGAAAAGGACAGCTAACACTTATTTACCGATATATTTTACTCAGAGATGATGAAGCAGAAGAGATGACATTAAAGAACTAGATAAATGCACAGTAAAATCAATTGACAGCCGTTTACTGTACCTTATTAAGCTTGCTCCGCCTTAGCGATGAAAACATTGCCTGAAGGTGTGTTCACATAGTTAATTCAGCAATATAATTTTACAGCTTCAATAAAAGCTCGTTACAGTATTTAGTAAGATTGCTTGCAGTTAGGGAAATTTTCCCACGTCGAAAAGACGCAAATTGTGTAACGTGGGCGGAAAATGGATAGAGATTAACCCAGTATTAGTAGAAACCATTATAATGAAAGAGAGGTATGATTACTTGTAAAAGCTTTCCTATTAGCTTTGACGATACATATGTATTAGTGACTTCAAGCTAATTAATTAATTTAGGGACTAATGTTTCTAGAAACTATTTCATACGAAAGCTGGGTCGTTGTGGATGTAGAAACGACGGGTGCCGACGCGGCGCCATTCATACTGGTGCATGAATGGGAGCATACACGCAAATTGCGGCTGCACCGTGCAACGGCACCCGCGGAGCTTTGTTCGCACGCGCGATTCAAAAATAGAAGTCGCGATTTTTCTGGTATTTTTCTTTGTTTTTGTTGTGTGTACCTACATAGTTATCCAGCACAATCCTTTTGCTGCAAATCGTTTATTCTGTCAACGTATATCAAATTTCAGTCTACTTACGATACGCTTTTATTCACGAACTGTTCTAAACTTTAAATAAATGTATATTTTTTGCAAGCTTGTGCCTTTTGTATGGAATTATTTTTATTCTTAAACTACCCACACCACATTTTCACATAAATTTTAATTGAAATTATTGATATTTATTAGTAACTATTAACGTATAAATATATCTGCGAATGTGTTTCACGATATGTGTCAAAGACAGGTAAATTTTAAGGAAAATCAACCATAATTATCTGTTTAGATTTTTTATAGATTCTACTGACGATTCATTATCATCATCATCATCATCAGCCTATAGTCGTCCACTGCTGGACATAGGCCTTCCCAGATTCGCGCCACCATACTCGGTCTTCAGCTCTCCGCATCCAACCACTTCCCACCACTTTTTTTAGATCGATTGATATACGTAAACCTCAACGATGTGTAGGTATGTAATATAAAATTAGACACAGGTACGCATTTACGCAACGGTACTCATCACCACCCTCGCCGTAGGGAAATTACTTTCAATTGTAGAGCATAAACGGGCCGGCAGTCCTGATTCGACCACAGAATTACGGTCAATAAACCTGGCCGTGGTCGCGACGCGGCCGGCGGCCGGCGCCGCGGTCTGCGCTGCGGGGTTGCCGGGGTGCTAGTGTCGGATGAACGTGTAACGGTAGCGGGTGCGGAAATAACCATCGATCGAATTTAAATACGATTCTTTGCGGCCCTTAAGGTGCGTTCAAACCTAAAGAGCATTCACTGTTCTATCCCCCGTTCTACGAAATCAACCAATCACGTTTTTTGTAACGATCGAATTTCGTAGAGTAGGGGGTTAGAATAACGAATGTTCGTTTGGTCTGAATGCACCTTTAGAGCGATCAAGTTTACCCAACAGATTACTATGAACATTTTCGTAAAATACATTTTAGCGAACAATTTAACCATGACAGACGTGTTTGGTGCCTTGTTCCCTTCCCTATTCGCTCATTGAATCTTAAACCAAAATGAAATAACTATTACTTTATCACTTATTGATATTTTTAAGCAAATTTTATAATTCGTTCTCAAGATCACTGTTACCAATGTGAACATCAAGACTAGTCACCACCACCATCATTTAGTCCTGCCTGTCCTATGTTAGTTAATTTCAATTCTCACACACGGTTAACTCATAAACGCATGTCGATCTACTATTAAATATTTGACTAAGGACTGATTTTTCAATTCCCAGTTAACAGTACCTGTCAAATAAATGTTAGCCTTGTCATTTTTTGACTGATGATTTTAGAAAAGGATGGGGATAATTTTAACTAACGTATAGCATTATTTGGGGATTGAAAAATCAGCCCTAATTTCATTAACACAGAAATATTAGTTTGTTACCAAATTATATTTTTTTAATCTCATTGTTCAACTCGACTCGTATATTAAAGTTATTACTCGTATATTAAAGAGAGAAAAAAAGGGGTAATTTGGAAAAAAAAATCCGGCAGTACGTGAAACAGTGATCGTCAGTCCGTGCCAAGTATTATCGAAGTACATTTGAAATGCTTTCCTTCACAATCATAAAGTCACTTTCTCTTTCAATAATATCATTATCGATAATGGAGACGAACGTGCAAATGTAAATGATATTAGACATAATACGTCGGTCTTATGTGATTGCCAACCGTGCTATTTGTGAAAGCGTGATGTAAAAATTACTGTTACATCTCAATAGCCAATCAATGACATACCTAGCGAAATTGAATTCAAAGACTGACAAGCATCATGTAAAAGTAAGTATTTTTTGCAACTCGATTTCGTCGATGATCAATGGAGCTTTAGTACTTAGTAGGTGTTACGCATGTAATTTAGGTACCCTATATTGTTAATGAAACGGGTAAAGTAATTTTGTTTTTCATCATTCAATTTTAGACACTATGACAAAATTGGCGTCATTAATTACTTCAATTTGAAGAGGTAATTTAAATTATTCCATTAATTTGTCTTAAAAATCCCTTCGGATATCCTAAAACCAAAAAATACAAGATCATAAACCCCAAAAAACAAAAAAAAACATAACTTTTCAATTTTTAAGTAACTTGTGGGGCATTGAATTGCCATTTGTTTAGGCACTGGTCTCACTGCGAGCTACTAAGCTAGTAAATATCAGCTATAAACACGAACAAAAGATACGCACTCCCGTGTAAAAAAAAGAGACACGGCGCACTGAAAAAAATATTTACCAAAGTGACTTAGGTTGGCTATATTACGAGGAAAATTTGATATGTGTAACATATCCTTGCTATCAAATTTACAAAACTAAAAAGGTTGAAGTCGATACCAGAGGTCTGGTTAAATCAACAAAGAACATTGTACATTATACCAAACAACTGGTGAAATCAACAAAAAACTGGAGTAATCAACTAAATCAACCAAATTAATTTAGTAGAATGCGAACATAAAAAGTTTGGTAAATACAAAAAAAAAATGTGATAGGACCCAATCAACCTTAATTTCCGGTTAGAATTACGAAAGATCTGATAAATCCAACTTAGCATTTTTTTCAGTGCGATACTCGCCCAGCGTTGATAGCTGATAGCCGGGCGAGTAACGCCATGTCTCTTTTATTTACACGGGAGTGCGTATCTTTTGTTCGTGTTTATAGCCCATAGTTCATAGCTTAATAGCTCGCGGTGAGACCAGTTCCTTATAGAGTTAGAAAAACGTATTCCTGTTCACGACTTATATTTCACCCTGTATAGTCATGCAACTGTATTCATGTCACTAGGTATCATATCTTGAAATTTTACGCTTTTCTAATCTCATGAATCTCGGAGGAATACTACTAACATATTTTGTTACCCTCCCATGCGTTTTATTCATGCGCGTTTTCTCTGCTTTTATAATAGCAATTAGTTATCGTCGATCAATTGTTGAACGCCGTCTCCAAACAAAATAAGTTTCTTGTAGTTAGCAGGCAAGTGTGAGTTCAATCTTTTTTTTATTAAAAAAAAAACTGTCACATATTGGACTAAGGTAACTAGGTTTCAAACTCTTCCAATTAGTCTCCTTTACCACCTCCAGAAATTCCTACATCGTTATCCCAAACACCCTGTATATTGTTAATATTACCATAAAACGATGGAATCCAGAAATGAGGCATATAACGCCGTGTCGCATTCAACGGCCACGGTGTCTCGTGACAAGATCAGGTTACAAGCAATGTTGGTATTGGGATCATGTATCAATAAAAACGAAATGACATTGTGTACTCAACGGGAGTTTTACCGTACGTGCAAGACACTTAGATAGGTGATAAATAGAAAATCAGCTTTAGTTTATTGTCTTAATAATATTAAGTAAATTACAAGAATTTGACATTTCACTCAAATGCTATTTAATTTTAATAGCACATTGACCTCGTCGATATATCTGATGGACATTAAAGTAAAACAACGATTGATATATTTACGAGTATATAGAGAAGACAAGAATATTTTGAACACTTTAAATGAGACTGTAGGTAACTGTACCAAGAGTTGACAAGAGTCGCATCAGTATCAAGGATCGGACAAACGCCCGTCATTTTGAAAACATAACCCTGTTCCGTATTGTAGAGACTTCCTTATCTTATGATGTTAACATATTTTATTAATTTAAGATAAATTTCTTAAATTATTTATCTCAGATATTTTTTTATGACACGAACGCAAAGTATCTATTTAGGAGGATCCCAACTCTTTTTTAGAATACTTGTACACACCATGACTGTTCGAAATGTCGTTACAACGTTATACGCGATGTAATTTGTTTAAGTCGTTTTATTTCATGAGTTCATGAGAGTAATAACCCGAATAAGATAATTAAACACTCAATAGATTAGAATTCAATAAGTATCAAAAATTCTATCATTTGTCATCACAATCAGGGTACGTACAAAGTAAGAAGGAATTGGGATCTCCTAAATAAATACTTTAATAGTGTTATTAAAAAAAATCTTATAAAAATATAAAATATGTTAACATCATAAGACAAGGAAGTCTCTACTGTACGGAACAGGGTTATTTTTTCGAAATGACGGGCGTTTGTCCGATCCTTGAATCAGTATATACGTACATCAGCCCGGGCGTGATAAACTAAACGTTTACGTATCGAGTAAACGCTAACCGCAAACCTTATTTGCCAACTCATGGTAGATCTACTGATCGTACGGTACATTAAAAGGCGTTAATACCTATTAAGGAAGTAGTTTGATGACAATCGAAACAACAATTGGATCAGGGTGCGTCGTTTCCTACAGCGCCATTCATAACATAAATAAAGCATTGAAATAAGCAGTCAATTGGCATTATGATTATATTCCTTTATACACAGCCCTTTATACTTTATACCAATGACCTACCAACATATCATAATATTTCTAATAGACTCTTTGTTCCCTCGGTTTCAGTAAACTTTTGAGGCTTAGGTATTATTGTCGCGGTTCTATCGTATCTCTATTACCGCAGTTAATATTCTACTAGAATGCACATAAGCTGGTAGAAGAATACAGCAGTATTTATTTAGGGACTCCTATAATCTAAATACACTAAAGGAGGCAGTTAGCAACCTAAAACGGTTGATGGGTTTTATGAAGGATGATGAGATAGAGTAGTTTCGTTTAAAGATATTACCTACAACCTTGCTGCTACCTGAAATTGATTAAATACAAAACGAACTGCCCTGCCGATTAATAATAATGTTTTTGTAATAACATTTTTGTAATAACAGTAACACAATAATAATTATGTATGTACTTGTACAGCGGCGTTCAGGATTGCATAGACAATTTATGAATGAATTCATTCATAAACTGTCCATGCAATTATGAATCTCATTGTACCTCTGATGGTCCACTACTCTTATATTTGTAAAAATGAAGCCAATTTTAATAAAGTACTGATGGTATTTAGCCTGGATTCAAGGGGCATGGCAGACATGTCATCTACGTCTCAGATAATTCGCATACCATGTTGTCATATCCGTTATGGACGATCAAGCGGAACTAAAGAAGTCTTCATTGTGGGGCATGGCCTCTACATGCTCGTACATATAACGCGATATGTGTAACATCAATAAATAATATTAGCCATGTTTGCCGTAAATAATACGAGCAGGTAGGTAAATAGGTATACTAATAAGCTACAAGAAAAAAAATATGATATCAACTTAAGAAGTTATGGAAGCCCGAGTAGGAAACGCTTTTTTGGCTAATTTATTTCCAAGAAAATTTGCAACCATTTCATTACGACAATTTTCCCATGTGGATTACTTAACTCTTTCACCATTTTCTCTTGTCGTAAGTAGCTGGTGGTTGTTTAAAAGTCATTGTCATTATCTCCATTGTACAGTTACTAGTGACACATTTAGGCGTTTTTCTGCGGATCAGCGAGTCATTGTTGGGCTCACCGTCTTACTCACGGTGATTCCGAGAAAACAAACGATTTGTATGGCTCGAAATTGGGCAATTTAGCAATTGCTAGTGATTAAACAATTGTTTTGAACTGAAAACACCCGGGTGTGCGGCAATTTTGATAATTACCGGGGAATTATGTCCAAGAGATACAATAACTACCTACTTATGCCGGTAATCGGAGACAATTGGTATACAATTGGTTATTTAGTCAGTAATAGAAAAAAAAAAATTCGAAATAATCTTGTCATGAATATACGAACTAAGAAGCCTACTAATAATTGTACAAATTCATTTTATTATCATTAAGTGTTAAGGTCGCCGTAAAATAAATTTACTTCCTTTTTATATTAATACTTTCCGGTCGTTAGTATGAATCTTTTATATTATTACACATATATGTATAATGAGAATAAATATTTAAGTGTCCTAAGTGGGCTTTTTAAGCACGCGTGTCGGTGGAAAAACAAGAAAGAAGTGAGCGTTTTACCCTGAAAGAAAAGGCTTACATTTCAATACGAATCACACAATATTTTACACGCATTATACGAGAATGAAAAACTATTTTGGGGTTTTATTCCTCGAGATGATATTCCTATGAGAATTTATCCCTGCTAGCGTGCAGAAAAGTATTACTTTCTGTACATAAGTTTTCTCTAAACATGGGCATTTTCTGAGAATATGCATACGCCCGAAAATATGTTTAATTAGCTGCTGCCGCACGCTAGCTGCCGTTTCCAAGCTAAATCATAAGTTTCAATAAACTACACCATTTCCCACGAGACGACAAAATTTCTCAAACGAAGCTCGCTCATGTTCAACATTTCATTCGCGATCACGATTCGACGTGTGAACAGGCCCTTAGTGAGAGCTTGAATATAGAGATCTACTACAAAAACTCAAAATATCCTCTGCTGTCTCCCTTTCACTTGCGAAATACAGCA